>RJWJ010027383.1:0-22230 GCA_004363605.1 Indri indri
TCAGAGGGTCTCTCTGGCCTCTCACCCTTCCCCTGCTAGAGGCCAGTGATAGAGCTCGCAAGTGAGCGCAAACTCCCCTTGTGATCCTGCCTGTCCCACACTGACATGCTAGCCCACACTAGTTTGCAAGAATATGTTAAAATGTTAGATAATTTCTATCTCCCCGCCTATCTGGCAGCCACCTCTTCCTTGTTCTGCCAGAGGTGGAAAAATATTTGCATCCCATCTTTCCTCACAGGGCTTGTCACTCTTGGAATTTAGTTGACTTGGTTGCCTTCTGACCTAGCTCTTTGATGGGGTCAAAGAATACTTATGATTTTGCATATCTCTGCCATTGGCTCATTGCTGCGGGAGCCATGTTCTCGGATGGCTTCCTACCTCCTAAGTGGAAGCAGCAGCGTCCCGGAGGGTTTTCAGCAACAGCGTGATGGTATCTGATCCGCATTGTTGATGCTCCCTCTGGCTACTTTGTGGAGAAAGCACGTGTCAGGGCACGACATGGGGAAGGGGGAGACCGTTGAGGAGGCTAGTGAGGTGGTTTGGTCCTGAGAGGATGGTGGTCTGCACTAGGGTGGTGCCAGAGGAGAAGGAGGTATGTGGACCATATTTTAGAAGTAAACTAAGAGGATTTGATGATGGACTCAACGAGGGGAATGAGGGAAAGGGAGGAACTAAGGCTGACTCCTAGGCCTGGTTGAGCCATGGACTAAATGTCAATGCCGCGTACTACAAGGAAACCAGGCCTGGGGCAAGATGGAGAGTTCTAGGTTGAACATGTGAAGTCGCAGATTAAGTGGAGGTACCAAGTCGGCAGGTGCAAGAGTCAGTAGTGTAGAGATGTTTACAGCCTGGGCCTGGATGGGACCCTAGGGGAAGGATGTGGACAGAAGAGGCTGCCTGTGACTGAGCCCAGGACATTCCAACACTCGGCACAGGACGGAGAAGGAGCAAGGAGCATAAAGGAGAAAGAGAAGCAGTGGCTAAGGACACAGAGGGAAGACTTTAAGGATCCCTGGAAGGAAGATTTTAATCTAGATTTGGTAGGAATCACCAGAATACTGTATTTCACTCAAGAGAAACTTGAGATAATAAGAATCTATTAACTCTTTCGATTACTGAGTGAATAAGACTTCCAACTGCTTATGAAGTCTTGGGTCCAAGATCTTTTGTTGGTGCCAAGCCAGGTCTGCTATTGCTGAAGCCAGGGCTAGAACCTCTCTCTTCACAAGAACAACCTCAGAAAAATTAATTGGGCTCTTGAAAGAAATCCTGCTCCAAATCCCACAGGATGTGAAGGAGCCCTTCCTTGGGAGCCCAGTCACAAGATTTCTTGCAGTTGCCTGCAGGGATGTCTTACTGAAATTTTGGTAAGCTTTATAGCTATGTGCATCTGTCAAAATTTGTCAGAAAGTCGATGCTGCTCTTCAAATATTTGTGTCTCCTTCTCCCTCTGAGGCAAATGCTCCCTGGTCAGGCAGGGACTGGCTGCATCACACAAATTCCTTCTTCTGTCTTTGTGTTATTGTGAAATCTATTGGTTCTTCAGAGGAGATACGCTCCGTTGAGTAAGAGAAATGTGGCTAAAGGAACATACTAATGAGGCTGATTAGATGGTTTTATTGGTTTTAACCTTTCCTATTTAACTCTGGGAGTGTGTTGTTTTTGGTTTTAAAGATAAATCATGCAACTCATATTTCTTTCATTTGGCCTCTGAATCACATATAGACATATCCGATATAACTGGATTTAGAAATAAAAAATATTAGCGTGTTTAGATTTATTTTTCAGGAAGTTAAGAATGATGCTATGCCCCTCTCAGACATTCTGACTGAGTGAATTACGAAGCCAACAGGAAGGAGGAGGGTGAGTTTTGGACGGAGAACACCCAACACCCTCAGTTCTACTTCTGCTTCCTGGCAACTCTGAAAGGCCAGCAGTTTCAACGTACACCTGACGCCCTGATCCCAGCATCTGTCAAGAAAGTCTTTATAAATGAATTCTGTTGGACTGCAGGGCACTGCTCCGTTCCCAAATTGTTGATTATTTTCTTCCCCTAAGACACATAAATTTGAAGTCCGTCTTGATCTTTAAACCTCTCCTTAGCACCAAGAATGTCATTTAGATTCAGGTAATTATTTTTAGTTAGTTCGGGCATTTTTGTCATTTTGTGCCATCTTAAGAATCTCTACTAACCAGGAATGGACTGTCACAGCAGCCCCATCGTGGGCGGCCCCCACACCTGCAGTGTCCCGAGGTGGCCCTTTCTCGCCTCCCTCCATCCTTCCTTCCCTGTCCGAGAGGGGGAACCGCATTGGCCAAGGAGCACCTGGGGCCGCACTGGGAGGCATTCTCTGTTTTTGCCCCTCTAAGGCATCCAGATGCATTGCGCATTGCCTCTCTTAGTGTTTTATTTTGTTTGTTTTGGTTTATTTGGTGGTGGTGTTCTTAATCTCCAACAGGAATACAGATAACTAGAAGCAAGCTGTGATCACTAGCAAAGTTTATCACCTGGTTCTGCTTCTAAGTATGTTAACTGACGATCCTTAATATAGTCTGTGAATTTAAAAGAAAAAATGTTTTGATCTTTATGGAACTCAGATGTCCAGAGATGGGTCTCTCCCCTGTCTCTTAAGTGCTCCTTGAGTTTGGCCTGAATGTTGGGGAGGCCTGTTGCTTGCCCAAGCTGTGCAAATTCCTGGGGAGGCAGAAGAAAGGCTCTTTCTCATGGTGGCGTCTAGCTCTACACTCCTGCTTCTCCTGCATGGGTGCATGTTGTGGGTCGTCTTGCCATCTGTTAGGTGCTATTTTTGTTTTGTGCTATGACAACCCAGACTTGGAACTTAGCCCCTTCTTTTGGTTCACATACATGCACACACGTGCATACACACGTACATGCACAAATATTAATGCATATACAACCACTTGCACAAGGCATGTGGCTGGGCTGCAGACTGAATGTGTCTGAGAAAACGGAGTGGAAATGTTAATACACTGCCTAGCAGAACAATTGCATATTTAATATTAGGCATCCTGGTTATATTAGAATTCTCCAGAAAAACAGAACTAATATGATGTGTGCATATATAGAGAGAGTCTTGCAAGGAACTGGCTCACATGCTTATGGAGGCTGGTGAGTCCAAATCTGCAGTTCAAGTCTGAAGGTTGTGAGGCTGGAGCCCGAGGGAAAAGTGGATGGACGTTGCAGTTCCCCTCAGAAGACGAAGGCTGTCTGCTAGCAAATTCTCTCTGCCGGGGGTGGGGAGGACGGTGGGTCTTTTGTTCTATTCTGGCCTCCAACTGGTTGGATGAGGCCCACCCACATCATGGAGGGCAGCCTGCTTTGCTCAAAGTCCAGTGATGAAAATGTTAATCATATCCAAAAACACGCTCACAGAGACATTCGGCGTAACATTAGAACACATATCTGGGCACCGAGGCCCAGCCAAGTTGACAGATAAAATTAACCATCCCCCGGTTTTCAGAAGTCCTTTCCTACTGCACCCAGTTGCTCAACAATTCCAGTTTCCACACTCTCCTCTCACGCCCAGGGCCTGCTTACTTCTAATGCTGGGCAGCTTGGCGACTTCTTTTACTTGGTTGAATCTTCAGGGTCTCATTTTCTCTTCCAAGTGGCTCATCAAGGTGTTTTCCTGAACTAAGATAGTTTCTTCCCTAAGAGTACTGAGGCCGGCTGTTAAAACAACCATTTTCCCCACTCTTTTTCATGTATGAAAATGCCGTCAACTTAAAAATCTTTCCAAAAGCCCTGTTTTAAAGAAGCTGGATAAACAATCAGATACATCGAATAAAATTATGAGAACTTACATTATAAAAGGACTAGTTGCAAAGGGTCCCTCAAACAGGAAAATTCCTTTGTGCATTTAAATTAAAATAAGGTGGCGTATAAAGTTTGACTTACCTGTAATTTCTCAGGAGCACATTGATAAGGAAAAGGGAGGTACAACTACATTTTGCCTTGTCCCAAGCAGGAGTTCATAACGTGTAGCCTATGCACCTGGAACACCTGACTGCACTTGGCTTCTGCCCTGGGTGTGTTCTGCTTCCTGCCCACGGCTAAGTATACCTCACTCCTGGCCAAGCCCGGAGTGGCCAAGAACGGTATTTACTTAGAGGCTGATTTAGGAAAAAGAAGTTTTTAAGCTATCACTTCATTTTTATCTTTATCACTATCATTTGTTTATTCAGATGGTAACAGCTAATGTGTTTGAGTGCCCGCTCTGTGGCAGGACCCTGTATTAAGCACAGTATGTGCCGCGTCTCACTCGATCTTTGCAAATCGCTCTTATTAGGTATTCTGCTAAGCTTCATTTTACAGATGAGGAAATGTAGGTGTAACTGCTATTCTCAAGGCCACACCGCTGTTTAATCCTAAAGCTGGGATTTGCATCCAAGAGTATCTGACTCCAAACTACCAACTTTTAGCCCATAGGTCGGGCCGTCTCTGAGCCTGCGTTGGATACTCTGCCGAATGCTCGCCTATCGTAAGCATCGTGAAATCCTAGCAGTTTGAGCACATTCCATACGTGGTCACTGGAGAGCATTTTGCAATAGACTTAAGAACTCTTTTTTCTCAATTCCTTTTTGAAAATTGGTTTTTACTATTCCAGAGGGAGGTCCTGGGAAAACCTCAGCATCCTAAGTCCCTGTCCTGAAGAGTCCCATGGCACAAAATTCTGACCCATTCCTCAGTGGCGCAGCTTGGAGCCAGCATTAGCGTGAATATGGTATTGATCCACTGTGGAGGAACGATGAGGCCAAGGCGTCATCCCCAGGACTGCCACCTGCTCGGCCACCTGCTCTGACCTCTCAGGAGGTGTTACCAGTCTTGTTCTGAGTGACTCTTAGAAAAGAAGATCCTTGGACACTCCCTGAGAAGTTATTCCAGAACCTTACAATTATCAAAGTCAGGCAAAATAGAAAAATATGTGGCCTAACAATAAGAAGAACATCCTCAATTTCTTCCAGGCAGGACTGGTGATAATATCCTCAACATCTGTAAAGAGGAGGAAAAGGAGAATTGTCACTTGCTGTCTCTCCTGTGTTCACTGCCTGCCATCCCTGCTGTGACTCTGATGGAATGCCACTGATCTCCTCCTGAGTGCTTGGGAGACCAAGAGGAGATGACTCTCCAACGTCTTGCACAGAACGTATTGGGAAAGCATTGTTTTCAGTTTGCACCCCAGGCTGGAAGTGAATGATCCCACTGAGAGGGGTTGGGACACCGCCTCACCATGGAGATGGGACACCAGCCACCACAGGGGTAAGGACCCTGACACATGGACCAAGACATGTGGCACCACCGGCATCATGATGCCATCCCCTACCGAGGAGCCAGGCAGCCAGAGAGTTGCAGAACACATCGAAGGGCAAGACAACCTTGGACCTGGCATTTACGAGACTCTGACCAAGCGTAAGCAGAGCCTAAGAGTGCCGCTGCCGCCCTGCTGTTGTAGCAGACAGCCCCGCCCAAGGGTGGGGTGAGGCTGTGAGGGCCCCGCTGGCCCCTAACGCTCCCCCCTCCATGGAGACATGAGTAACGGAGGACAACCGCCTCATGCTGCCAACTCGCATTGTAAAAATTCCTCTTAATTGTTTCTCTTCCTTGTTATTTAAGTGATATGCACTGATTGTGAAGCCGAGAAAGAAGGAAAGAAGGAAGAAAAGAAAGAGAAGAAGGAAAGCATGAAAGAAAAGGAAGGCAAGCGAAAAGCATGGGGGAGTTTACCATTGAGAGAAAGAGGATTTTTTGCAACTTCTCTAAATCTATAATTATTTCAAAATAAAAAAAAATAAAGGAAGCAGGAATCCCATTATTCTCCAGAAATCTCCACCATTAATATCACAGCATGTATCTTTGGGTACGTGTGTGTCTGTATAATTTGTCGTAATTAATAAAGCACGATAAATTGAATGAGAACGAATTACAGAGCAAGAGTCATTCTCATCCAGTGTTTCGCATCTGTATAACGTCTCTGCAATTCCTGCATGTGCTGCTATATGTGTCTCAGGATGGAGAGGACCCCACCTGACATTAGAGTAAGGATTCTGTCGCCCCAAATGGGCAAAACCCCTGTAAGCAGCCCCTTTATAGGATTCTGCCTTAATAGCGCTTCTTTCTTTCTGGTTAGACTATTCATCTTAGCTTCCCCCAGAAAATATCGCTGCACCGAGGGCTTCGGAAGCCTGCTATTTAGGCAGGAAACAGTCCTATACAAGGGTACCCAGGATAAGCAATGAGGAATGATATAGTAAAAAGAACAGGATCTAGAAACAGATTGAAGAGAAATCCACATCCTGAAAACAGAAGACGAAAAGGAAGATGAGGCGAAGGGCGTGTGCTAGAGGTTGAAAAGTCAGTCCCAACATTATGTGAGGCTTTGACAGCTGAAACCAGAAGGGCCTTGCATGGCCTGACCGCAGCTTCCCTTCCCCACTCCGCTCCCCAGCAGCTTCCTCTCCCTGCCAGCCCCCAGAACCATTCGGACAAGACAATCCGCCCCTCCGTGGGAGCTGGGGGCACCCCACCCTCTTGGCACTGCAGGGCCTGCCTCCCACAGCCCCCGCCTGTTCACTCCGCTCCCACGCGCAGCCCCTCCGTGGCCCTGCGTGGCGTGCGACGCTCTCCCTCCCTGGGCTGTGAGTGTTTGTGACTCAAGCTGCTGCGGGTCTCATCTGTCTAGCGCCGAGAGTTACGAGCTCAGCCATCCCCAGAACCCTAGGGCGGGACCCCTCTGTCACCAGCGGTGGAAAGAGGAGGCTATAAACACGGCGGAGCGCTGCGTTGGCAGCTGGGGCCTCGCCCACCCAAGGAGCCGTGTGGCCCTGGGTGCAGCGCTCGATCTCTCTGCCTTCACCTGTGCGTGTTCCAGGTCGTGAAACAGCCGTCAGCGCTGGCTGAGCCACTTCTGCCGGCCTTGATTTACTACCTCTCCTCCCTCTGTGGAGTAAATGTCACCACGCAGGGGTTGCGTTTCAGGGGTGCTCTGCCAGTGCGGGAAGCTGTCGCTGGCCGCAGCGGTGGGCAGCTCGAGGGGGCCGGGGCGTAGCTGGGCTCCAGGGCCTGGAGCCACACACGGATGCTTTGGGACCCCAGGAGGACGGGAGCTCATTATCTCCAAGCCTCACTGTTTTCTTGTTAGCGAGGTTTTTCCACATTAAATGTGTAAAGGGGCGTAATCACAAGCATGCTTTTGAGTTCTAGGCATATTTGAGTAATTCAGAACAGGCTTTTTATGTCCAAAGGGGAAAATAAAAGGAAAGGCTAGGAAAGCAAGCTACTGAGATTACCTTCCCTTCAGGAACCAAAGGAATGAGAGTAAATAGCTTCATTAAAGAAGAAAGTGTCCTCCACTATGTTTCGGGATCATTACTGCTATCTGTCCTTTCAAAGACCTTTGTTTGTATAACCGCTTCATACTTTTTTTTTTTTTTTTTTGGTCTCTCTCCAATTGTTCACAGTAATCTCACGAGGCAGCAGCAACTTAATATTTGCTGACGACAAGAGGAGGGAACTCAGACATTATTATTCTCAGCAGATGAGCCAATGGAGTAACCAGGTGGGATGAAAGCTCCCAGTTCTCGCTGCCATCACTGTTGTTGTCATTGCAACGGGTGCACGTGGTGTTCAACCTCTCTTAGCAAGCCTGCCACCTCTGCTGAGACAATGCTGGTCCCCGCCGCCCTCGCACACAGCAGACACAGAGATGAAAAGGCTGCCGGTCCTCAGGCGGGTCTCATGGACGGCAGGTACATTGCAAAGGGTCGCATGCTCCCGGAAATGGTCTAGACTGACAATTTTAGAAACTCTGGTCACACCAAGGGGAGGAACTCCTGCTTGCCAGTCTCACAAAGACTGTCATGTAAACCAGATTTCCAACTGGTTAGTCCACATTGAGCTCCATAACTGCCAGGTGGCATGGATGTGCATGTCAACTGTCCAATTTGAAGATGCACCTTACCCTTGACCCACTATGTTTTAATGCCTCAGACACAGAGATTCACTTCACAACCACTGTCAGCCAAACGAAGGCCCTGAGAAAAGATAGGAGAAGACCAGATGTGCCTGGATAGTGCAAACAACATGTATTCTGCTATCAGGTGTGCCTCTATGAAATCACTAATTCAAGGTAATAAATATGCTGCTGTGGTATGTTCACTTTCATTACAATCTGTCTCTAGGCAATTCATCTTTATTAATTTGTGAATTTTTTTTCTGAAAATGGCCAAGAAATTCAGACTCTCCTCCTTCTGTAGAATTATACATCTGGTAACTCTTTTGAACACAGTCTTCATTCACCTTGCAAATGGAACAATGTCTTTTTCTTCATATCTTTATCATTATTTAATATTTATTATATTTATGATTATGATTCTAATTCACATGCATTGTGTGCATTTTGGAAAATAAAGTATAAAGAAAAATTAATGTATTTGTTTTGTTTCTGTTTATGTGGTAAATCATGTTTATTGATTTGCATATGTTAAACCATCCTTGCATCCCTGGGATGAAGCCCACTTGGTCATGGTGGTTTTTTTTTTTTGATGTGCTGTTGCATTCAGTTTGCTAGTATTTTGTTGAGGATTTTTGCATCTACGTTCATAAAGCTGTGGTCCCCAACCCCTGGGTCCCAGACCGGTACCAGCCTGTTAGGAACCAGGTTGTGAAGCAGGAGGTGAGTGGCAGGAGCCAGCGGAGCTTCATCTGTATTTGCAGCCACTCCTCATCATTCACGTCACCACATAAGCTCCACCTCCTATCAGATCAGCAGCAGCATTAGATTCTCATAGGAACGAGAACTCTACTATAAACTGTGCATGCCAGGGATCTAGGTTGCATACTCCTTATGAGAATCTAATGCCTGATGATCTGAGGTGGAGCTGAGGTGGTGATGCTAGCACTGGGGAGTGGCTGCAAATACAGATTATCATTAGCAGAGAGGTTTGACTGCACAATAAATGTAACGTGCTTGAATCATCTTGAAAGCATCCCCCCTACCACTGACCCCTGTCTATGGAAAAATTGTCTTCCATGAAACTGGTCCCCGGTGCCAAAAATGTTGGGGACCACTGTAAAGAATATTGATCTACAGTTTTTACTTTTTTTGTTGTGTCCTTTCCTTGCTTTGGTATGAGGGCGATACTGGCTTCATAAAAAGAAAAGTTAATATAACAAACAAACAAACAACAGCCCTGAAATAGTTACCGTCGCCAACACATAGATGGATTTGGTTGTTATTTCCTGTGTCATGCTTGGAAAACTGCAACCACTGATACCTTAGTGAACAAACTATCTCAGAACCACTTGGGGAAAGGAATGTGAGCCATGATTCTTGTCTAAACACTTCTGTTGAGATCTGTCTGGTAAGATCAAGAAAGTACTGGAATCAAAACTTTCTGAGTTGGTGCTGGCAGCTCGAGAAACTTGGAAGAAAATATCTGAGTGGATTTCTTAATGAAGTACTCTTTCTCTCCCATAAAATTTTATTTTGAAATTTTTAAACTTACATAAAAGTGAAAAAAATAGTTCGATGTATACCTGTATATTCTTCACCTAGATTTTCCTGTTGATATCATTTTGATATATTTGCTTTACTTCTCACTCTTTCTTTCTCTCTGTTTGTTTTGTTGCGGGTGGGTGTTTGGTTCATTTGTTTGCTTAATTATATGAAAGTGATGTGCAAATAACATGAAACTTCACTCCTAAATATGTATCTTTGAAGAGCAAGGACATTCTTCTAGGACATACCATTATCACATCTAAGACATTTATCCTAATATTATCTAATATAGAGCTCAAATTTCAAACTTCTACTGGAATACACACACACACACACACACACACACACACATATTTCTCTTTTAAGAAATGTTTCATTATTAATGCTGTTGAAGGTACAAATGATAATATTGTATAGGAAAAAAGAGACATCAAAGACTGAGTTTAAAAATGATTCAGAAGAATCAGACATTGAATATGAAGTTGTTTCAGGAATTATTGTAGCCATTTTATTTTAGTTATATTTTTCTTTTCCTCGTATGCACAAGACTTGATGTAGGATAAAATCTATATCTAAATAAGTCTCAAGAGTCTAAGTGATTAAAAGTCAAAGTGATAAGAAAGCATTGTGCTGTAGTGTAATGGTCATAATTATTTTTTCTTTGTGACACATAAAATAATTGCATGTCCTACATATGACGAAATACTCTAGGCAGTTAGGGCTTCAGAGCCAACAGGAAAACATGCTGGTGGACGAGCTCCACTGAGTGTCCTGAGTGTGACCGAGTGGCTGGCTCCCTCTCCCAGATCCATCAGTCTGGAGAGAGCCTGACCAACTCTCACTTTCTCCCTCCTCAGGGCTCCAGCCAGGCCTCTGTAGCCTCTGTCTGTTGTGGGAGACCAGAAAACACCACCTTAAAATATGCCACTTTGGCATAAACCTTATTTTGCACTAAAGGCAATTTAGAAGGAATGGATATAAGAAAAGATCTCTATGCCTATTTGCCAAGAAGCAGGACATAAATTTGCAAAGGCCAAGGTGTCCCTCCTCATCACCCTGCCAGGAAGGGCAAAGGTTGGTCACTGAAGAAAACTTTAGATCCTTATCAGCCTGGAGATGACACCAGAGGAATCCACGTGACAAACTCCCTTCATTTGCCTTCCCACAACTTGCCACCCCAGAGACTCAAAGTCCTTTTCCTTTGTCTTGTCACTTCTCTAAAAATTTGCTGTTCTTTGTTGAAGATGCCATATAAGCCAGGATTGTAAGACATTTTTTGAGAGTGACTCATTTCCCAGGATCTCCTATGTGTATGTGACATATACACGTTAATAAATTTCTGTTTGTTTTTCTCTTGTTAATTCGTTTTTTGTTACAGGAGTCCATCCCAGCTAAGAACTCAGAAGGATGGGGAGAAAATTATTTTTCCTCTCCTACACTGTGGTCACATTCTGCCTTCAGACTGGTTACAATACCATTAATTTAAGTTCATCTTTCACTCTGGATGGATGACACCACTTAGATATGCCTGTCACCTCTGAGCCCTCTGAGCCCTTCTTTAGGCAGACACTTCTCTCAGCTTTTTCCAGCTGGCTAGTCAGGGCCATTGTGAGTTTTTAAACCTTCCCTTCTCCACCCCTCCAGCCCATCTGTGCACAGAGCAGTTGGATTTCTGCTTTCAGGGATGGCCTTCATTGTCCCCTTCTAAGTACTGACTACAAGTGCATTTCTGCCAGCTTGCCGGGGATTCCACTCTGCATGCAGTGAGCACTGTTGAAGTTAGCTGGTTCCTCCCCAGCTTGTCCCAGCGGATAGGCCCAAGGAAGCCTTGAGCCAGTAGCATTTGGTCTTCTTTTCAGGGAAAATTTAATAAAATAGGTGATGTTTGCCTTCGTTATCTTCTCACCTCCCACCTACCTGTGACTGCTCTTTCCCTTCTCTGGAAACTCCAAATGCATCTCTCATTCCTTTTTCTTTCTATCAAATACTAAATCTCCCACCTCTAGCAAAAGTGTTCTGGTTAATTAACCCATGCGCAGGCATGAATGATTCCCTTCTGTCAGTGATTTGGGACATAGTCTGTAGGGAAAGGAGGGGAAGAAAGTTGTTTTCTGGAAATACTCAGAAACCTGGAAACCCTTGCCAGGGAAATGGGAACATCTTACTTGATGGATCCAGTGGGAGCTCAGGAACTGTTTAACCAAACATTTGAGCACATAAATGCTTGCTTTTATTGGGCAAAGTAACAAAGTTATTTAACTAAAAAAAATTTTAACCAATTTTAGCGGATTATGTATAGTTATTATTTTTGGTTTTCTGGCAAATTTTCTGCTGCCTCCCTTCTTTTGGTAGCGGACGCCCATTCCTGGTCTTAAAGGCACAGATGGGTGCATGGCCTGGGCTGGCAAATGAGAGACTCTCATTGCCCTGGAACCTGAGCCAACCAGGGCTAATAAAAACCCTCCTATGGGCATTGGTCATGTTCCCAGGTGGTGGAAGAGGGAAGTTCTCTTTTCAGGGTGGTTGCTGAATTTGGATTATATAGGTCTGAGGATGCCAGCAGTCACCTTCTGAGAGAGACAGAGAGAGAGAGAGAGAGAGAGAGAGGAGAGAGAGAAGGTTTCTGCAGAATAAAGCCAAGAATATAATTAGAGAAGAAGAGACAAGCAGAGACAGCTGTGGTGGTGCTAGGTCCTTTGTCCCCTGAAGTCTGGTTTCTACAGAAGCTTTTCCTCTGATATTGAGTAGGATCCACCCCCCACCCACCCACTTACTCCCCGTTTATTAACCTAGTTCGAGTTGGGTTTCTGCCACTTACAACCAAAAGCATCCCAGTAATGCAGCCATTGTGCCTGTTCACCAAGTTACCTGATGGCCCCTGAGCAATATGTCAGGGAAGCTTGGCTGTATGTACCCTTTGTTGGCTTATACACTGCATTTTCCCTCTGTTTCTAAAGGTTTTTGCTCACAAAATATGTTTGCTTTTGGACAACCGAAAAGGTGAGAGGGAACTCTGCTCCTAGCTGGGATTCTTTCCGTCTTACCACTGCTGTGATCGGTGCCCTCAACAACACAGGTAGTTTGCCTCCTAAACACACACACGCACCCACCCACACCCCCCACATGCCAGGTCTACATCGAAGATTTCAAACTCACGTAATTACAGGGGTAAAGCAGGTAAAGCCAAAGCCCCGAGTAAGTGGAAGCAAACACATCTGTGACCCACCCTGAAGGCTGCATGTGGCACCTTGTGGCCTAGAATTTATCGACCTGCCCATCTTGCCTCGCCAGGGGTCACTGGTTGTGGAGAACATAGTTCCACTCGAGCTAGCTCAAGGAGAGGGCAGTTGCCCACAGGCGTCTAACAGGTAGCTACTTGAGCAAAAATCCAAGGTGTTAGCAGGCCACATGGGAACAGGAGGGGGGCACTATTAGGAGCCAGGGACACCCTGTTTCTGATTACAGTCTTAATATTGAACTTTAGAGTCTTGAGAGAGAGTTCACTAGCTTTTTGCCAGTGGGTCAGACACCAGTTCCTCATCTAAGAGGTGTGTATGTTGGAGATGGGGTCGGGTGGAACATGGCCATCTGAGCTCATCTCTTCAGCGGCCGTGGACAGGGATAGAGTAGGTGACGGGCTGGGGCAGACAGTGTGGTTGGTTCTCACAGGAGCCTGGTCACCCTGAACATTATCAACTCCAAGATTAGTTCAGATTCATGGGATTTGTTAATTTTGCATATTTTTTCTTAAAAAATTTCTGACATAATAGAAGGTGTGGGACTTTTCATAGGGCATACGTATGTGGGAATGTGTGTCTACAATTTGTTGTCAGTGAACACTAACACTAACTTTAGACTTAAACTGGTCGGCTCTTACAGGATCTTTTCTCTGGCTCCTTGGTCATCGTACATCTCTCTCTTCAAACCTCATTCCCTTATTCCCGCGGCAAGAGCCCTGCCTCATGTTCTGCACAGATTAGAATAAAATGTATAGTTTCTTCTACCTTAGAACAATCCTTTACACCATCTCCCAATTAAACTTCCCAAAGTACCATTGTCGTTAATTATATCACTCTTCTCCTGCAAACCTATTATGGCTTCCTGTTGGTTTTCTGTCCTGAAAAAATTAAGTTCTCTGAATCTTGTGCCTGATTGTAAAATGGTTTGATACCAGCCTTGCAGGGCTCTGGTCAGAGCTAGTGATAATGTCCCCGAATGCCTGGAGCAGTGCCTGGCAAAATGTAAAATCATTGTATTAATGCAACAAAAATACATATTTGTTTGTGCCTCAGACTTTGGCACTATTTCCTGAGTCTACATCATTTCCACAGAGACCCCAAGCTCCTAAAGAACATTCCCTCACTTTCCCTGTATTTTCCACAGCCTGGCACCCAGTATGTGCTCAGTGAGGCTTGTGTGATGAAACTGAAAAATGGTGACACTGGCACCTGGGAGATGCCGACAAACAGGTCACTGTCCATGTGCCTGGCTCTTCACAGCCCCTGGGGAGGCCACTGGGGTAGGAGCCTGGGGTAGGAGCTGTGATGCTTTCCATAGACTCATCTCTCCAGGATGAGGACTTATGGACCTCATAATTCTCCTCTACAAGACAGGTCAAGGAAACCGCATGGTGGGATATTAAATAACAATCAGTAAACCGCTGACAAGTCTGAGTTTGCATCAACAAATCTCAACCTTGGTCTGGCTTTCTAGATACCAGTGTGTGTTCGTTACCCTTCTTCGGTTACAAGGAGCAGAAGCTACTCATTTGCCCTAAAAGGCCCATTGCCTCCAGGCTAAAATCTGAACTTCTTAGCATGACATTCAAAACTCTTCTAATCCGGCCGCTGCCTGTCTTGTGGGTTTCATCTCCTTCTCTTCCACCACACTCCTCCCTCCCCAACACAGTATGCAACTAACACACCTACACACACACACACACACACACACACACACACACACACAATGTGCATATAGATATCCTGTGCTCTAATCATGTGCAACTTTTTGCAGTTCCCTAAATTTATCCTCTTCTCCCATGTTTGAAGGCCTTTCTAGAATACTTTCCCCTCTCTCTTCTGATTAACTTCAATCCATTCTTTGGGATTCAGTGTTAAGGTTTTTGGTTGGTGGTTTGTTTTTTGAAACAGGGTCTTGCTCTGTTGCCCAGGCTGGAGTGCAGTAGCTTGATCATAGCTCACTGTAACCTTGAACTCCTAGGCTCAGCCATCCTCCTGCCTCTGTCTCCCAAACTGCTGGGACTACAGGCATGAGACATCACACCTGGCTAGATTTAGTGTCAAGTCTTTGCACAAAGCCTTCCCCTGCCCTCCAGAGCTGACCTGCATGCCTTTTGTCAGGCACCCACGGCACTCACCACACTGCTTTGTAACTGCTGACGCACTTGTTTATTTCCTCTGGGTGGCAGGCTCACTGGGGGCAGGGGCTGTATTTTATTCACTATGGTATTGTCACATTTTGTTAGAACTCAGACTGTTTTTGAATGAATGAATTTTCCCCCAAATGGGCTCCTATTAGAGAAGTGATGAAATGAAGTGAAGAACATGAGCTTTAGAATTTTGAACCTCAGCTCTGCCACTGACCAGCTGAGTAGCCTTAACATCTTTAGGACCTGCATAGTTTGTTGGGAGGAGGGACAGCCTGGTGTTCTGCTCTCCTGGCTCCAGGCTCACCAGGACCTGTGTCCATGTAGGGCCACCCCTCAGAGGACCTAAACTGACCTGCCTGTCTCAGGACAGTAAGTCACTGGAGAGATGGGGCGAGATTTTCCTCCTTCCTGCAAACCTCTGCAGTATAAATGGGACTGTTCAGTAGCTGCTTCTCCTTTAAGGTTTTCATGAAATGGTGACTTTATTCAGTTTATTTTCTCTAACTGGCCTGTAAAAAGAGCAAGGCTTAAAGTCTATGATTTGGGGAGTAGCAAGATAGGAAAGAAATAAGATCGGCCTTCATGTCTGGACATGCCTGTACTATAACTCTCACTTTTACTTCTTTTTTTCCTAAACTTCTATTTTGAAATAATTTTAGACCTTTCTTACTTGAATCCTTTTCTAGATCAGGAATTTGTTTTTCATCAAAGATTAAATGGTCTGAGGAAAATAGTGTCCTGGAGACTTTCTTCTTTCTAGTAATCATATCAAATTGTCCCAGGACAGTGAGATACATGGGTCACCTCCAGAACCTGCACTGGGGTCAGACACCGCTAAGCCCCCCGCTGCCCTCTCGTGGGTTAGCACGTGCACTGCCAGAACGTGCTGGGCTGGGGCCCAAGGAAGTGATTGCAGTTGTCGATTTCAAACCCATTGTCTTTCAAGTTTAATATTCGTCCGCCTGGTCACTGTGGCCAGGAACTCTGAATAGAAAATAAAGACAAGGTGGATTATTGGCCTCCAAGCGCCCCTCAAAGGCAAACCTTGCCTTTGATTGAGCTTTTATGTGGATGCTCTCTCCCCATTACAGCGTTCAGTACCCCCTGCCCCGCATGCCAGAGCTGAGTTATTGGCAGGGGCGTTCTTACTGGCCTTCTGGGGATAAGTTTTTAATCACCTACAAAGAGCAGTTGGCCTTCTCTAAAAACGCCTCCACAAAGTGAGACTCAGCCCTCAGTCGGCTCAGGCCCTGTGGGTCCCAGGCGTCCTTGTGCCAAGATGCAGCGAAGCCAGAAACGGAGGTCAAACAGTTACTAAGGTTGGCCCGTTTTGCTGCGTGGCGCGTTTGGTATGTCCTTATTAAAACATAGGTGCCTGTTGGCTCGCTTCTTTCTTGCTCTTATAAATATGGTCCTGTCGGTTTTCATTCCTTTCTCTTCTGCCTGGTTTTGCCAAGACGGCTGTGCTGGAGGATGAGCAGGCTGAATTCATGAGCAGAGCCGCCGGCTTTTCAGAGGGATTCCCGGTGTCCCAGACGATTAGTGCTGGTGATGCACATCAAGGCGGGTTTAGGAGACTATCTGGGAGCTGGCCCGCCGGTCGGGACAGTCAGGCATCCACCCTCCCTGCAGCTCCTCCGAGAGGGCGGAGCGGCGGCCGAGCTCCGCGGCCGCTAGATGGCGCAGTGACACAGGCCCTCACCTCCGCGCGCCTCGCGGCTCTGGCAGTCACTGCCACGGCTTGACCTTCCCCGAACAAAAGCTGAGGCCTGGGGAAAACGGGGCGGAGGATAAACTCAGTGAAGCTTTATATGTTGGATCTATTTCTCCAAATCTCCACATATGAGTTGTAAAAATTGTGTGGATTTTGTAAAACCCTGGACAGTAATTAATGACAAGAAACCTCAGAAACGTAAAAATAACCCTTGATTATGTAGGAGCAATGCCATTTACAGTGGATCTAACCACCTCTGCATCCTAGTATTTGGTAGAAAATATGTGGATTAAATAGCACTGATGTTTTACCAGGTGCTGTCTTCCTGTGCTTTATCTGCATGAATTCATTTAACCCTTATAAAACCTCTGAGGTAGGTGCTATTAATATGTGAATTTTACAGACATGAAAATTAAGGTATAAAGAAGTTAAGTTACTTGCCCAAAGTCACAGAGCTGGTAAGTGATGGAGCTGAGACTCAAACCTAGAGAGTCTGGCTCCAAAGTCCATGCACCTAATGATTGTGCTGAGATAGAAATGTGGGGAGATCCGCATGGGTGCAAAAGAAGCTTTTATGCTTTCTCATGGCAAAGGAAAAAGCTTAGGTTCTAGGGTCCTTCATCTCTACCACCCTCTACTCCCCCACCCTGCTGCTTAATATTGCAGCACTGGGACATCAATGCAGTTTGTCAATACTGTCAGGATCCTCATGTTCAAGTTCTAAAGCAAATACCATCATCCCTACAGATGTAATACTGAGAATGTATAATTTTTTGTTCTATTTAGAAGAACATTTTATTAACAAAAGTCTGCCTTATTGATTCTCATTCCGATTTTCATTTACAGATAGGAAAATTAATGTGCTAAGTCATTAATCCATTTAAGAATACACAGGCTATGGCGACAGAACTTATTCCAATATTCATTCCTCCACTTGCTCAATGATGTCTGCAGGACATACGCCACGTGCGTGGCCCAGAGGAGAGAGAAGTTCCGGTGGGTTTGCCACCTTCACACCACTCAGTTTGAAAGAGGAGGCAAAGATGTCAGCACACCATTCTAAGCAGCGCTGCTGGGGCTTTACTGGAGCTCTGAGCAGCTCAGAGAGGGCCGGCCTGACTCTATCTGGAGGTCAGGGCAGCCTCCACAGCAGACAGGGTCCTTGGGCTGAGTCATGAAGGAGAAGCAGGGGTCCCCTAGGCACACACAGGGCAAAAGAACAGGGTGCCAAAAATAGTTGGAGTTTGGAATGGCTGAGAGAAGTGTGGAAGATGACCCTGGAAAAATCCACAAAGGCCAATCACAAAGCGCTCCATTTTTTGAGCTTTATTCTGTAGCTGATGGAAAGCCATGACGGGCTTGCCAAGAAGGGAGTGCGATCATTAGATCCGTGTTTTAGGAAGAGGACTCTGGTCTGAAGGAGACTATGGGTCGGGGGCAGTGGCTAGACTGGACCCGGAGTCCAGTTAGGAGGTTGTGCAATAGCGCGGACAAACTAAGATGATTAGGGTGGAGGCACTGAGCAGGGCAGAGGGAAGGAGTTTTGGGGAAATTTCAGAGATACTGTAAATAGAACCTTTATTCATAAACATATGTATGAATTACTTACAGCCAGCTTCATCCCACAAAGGATTTGGGTAGAACTACAGGACTTCGTAACCAGATGCACACAGGGGCTGGGGGAGAAGAGAGCATCAGCCAGACTGCCAGGCTCTGGCTGGGACGACTGGGTAGATGGTTAATTCATATGGAGAACAATCCAGTGCTCAAGGGAGATTCAAAGTTAAATTTCAAACCACAAGTTTGAATTGTTGTTAACAGTTGAGTGGCTATAAGGATCTGCATCTTTTTTATTTTGCTGCAGAGTCTTGCTCTGTCACCCAGGCTGGAGTGCAGTGGCATCATCATAGCTTACAGCAACCTCAAACTCAAGTGATCAAGTGATCTTCCTGCCTCAGACTCCTGAATAGCTGGAACTAACAGGCTCAGGCCATCATGCCCGGCTAATTTTTTATTTTTTGTAGAGACGGGGTCTCCCTGTGTTTCTCGGGCTGGTCTCAAACTCCTGGGCTCAAGCGATCCTCCTGCCTCGGCCTCCCAGAGTGCTAGGATTACAGACCTGAGCCACTGTGACCGGCCAGGATCTGTATCTTGTGAGAAAAGTCGAGATTGGAAATATAGAATTTAGAATTATCAGAATATTGGTGCAGACTGTGAGGGTGGATGCCATCACAGATGCCGATAAAAATATGAACCATTGAGTTGTTTCCAAATACTTGACAATTTAGTATCTCATAGGTCTGGCTGCATTTCTTTCACTTTTCTCAAAAAGTTTTAATATCACACAGATGGCTCCAGTGAGTAATAGTAGAATACGGCGTTGCCAGGCTTTCTTTTGGTCTGCCTTTTCTTGTACCCAGAGTCCCGTGCACATTTTATACTCAGAGTTCTTCCCAGGATAAACCGGAGGCTGGTGTGGAGGGAAAACACCTGGAGATGTGAAGCGGAGCACTGGCAGATTCTAGACCAGATTCTGCCTCCTGCCCTGAGGGGCACTCTGGCTTTTTGAAGAATCGAGGAGAACATGTTTCACTGGCAGGTGAAGAAAGGGAAGGCCTCCGGCTTGTATTTATTTTAAAACTGTGTAAATGTTTAAAATATGATATGTAAACTTGCTGTCAGGCCACGTTTCACATTAAGCACCCTTGATGGTTAACAATTAGGTTTCTCTGGGGCCGAGGAAGCTCTCTGAGTGGTTTTCAGGAGAAGGCAGCAAAAAGGTCACTTTCTAGATGGTGCGGGGTTTGCCATCTGCTCTCAGCTCTGACAAAATGAAGGAATTGAAGGCCGCTGTGCCAGCATGTGTGCAAAATTAAATAGGAGAGACCCCATGCCTTCCATAGCAGGGCGTCTGCCCTGGTGACAAACGACTCCCAAATCCACTTGGCTCACAGCAACAAACCGTCCTTTCTCCATCATACTACGTGAGAGCGGTGGATCAGCCGCAGTGCCGCTCTAGGCTGCAGGCCAGCTCTGGATCTGCTTTTCATGTCTTCTTGCATTTTCTTGTTCTGGGACTCAGGCTGCAGGAGCAGCCCCACCTGCAACACGCAGCTAGGGCAGACAGCAGAGACGCAGGAGGCCGAGGCCAGCCGCGCAATCTCACTGCAGTCTGCTGCTTGCGCAAGCCCACGTCATGCCCGCTTGCATCCCATCGGCAGAAGCAAATCACATGGCCAGCCCCAAAGTCCTGGGGGTAGGACGTGTTATGGGGAAGGACGGGGTAGACGTTTGAGCACAGTCATCCTGTCTGCCACAGTGAGTCATTCGTTCATCGAATATTAGTTGAGTGCCATCTCTGTGCCAGCATTGCGTCAGAAATTGACCTATAGAAATAGATCTGTCCCCTGCCCTGGGGAAGCTTACAATCCAGTGTGGGACACAAATGATGGAACCAGCAATTACATCGAAGGCTGAGCCCAGTGCCAGACTCCAGACCCTTTACCAGGGCAGCGGAGGGAACAGCACAGAATGACCACCATGAACTTGCAGGGAGGCATTGCCCCAGAAAGCCACCGTATCAAGGTCAGAGCAAGGTTCTCCCACTGATGGGGTGGGGCGGTGGGGGGATTCTGTTCTTAAAAATTCTACTCAGGCCACTGGCTTCTTGAGGCTACTTATGGCCTCCTTCGCTGAAACAATGTTAGGCCTAGCATGTTACCTGCCTTGGCATCCTCTATCCCACCTGCCACCTGCAAACCCAGACCCACTTCCCTCCCCAGTCTGCTCGTGTACTGAATCAGCGAGGACTTAAATAGATTCAGAGCTTAGTCAGGGGCTGAGGATCAAGTTTCCCTGGGGCATTTGTCTCTCTGTGACCAGCTGCCCCTATCTTGAAAACCGGGTTCTTGCTGCATTCCTAGGTGTTCTCGATAACCTCCAAACTCTGCCCATTCTGCTCTGACCTAGAGGACCCTTGAGAGGCCAAGGCTTCTACCCAGTGATTCCCTTTATACCTGTTGGATCCCCAATTCCAGGGCTAATAACCCCCTGTGCTCCGTCCATCTCACAGAAGGTGACCTCCTACAAGGCCCTTCCTGTGGGTGCTGCTTCTCCTGGGGCCCTCTTGAACTCTGGACCAAGAGATGGGGGGAATGTTCTCTTTACTTCCCAACGTGGCTTCCTATACCCTGGTGTGACACCCTTTGCTCCTTTGCAAGGAGAAACTCTTGCTTACATATGTATGGGTGGCTCCCCTGGTGTTCAAGGAAGCCCCTGGCAGAGGGTCACTGCTGCTCCGCTCCACACTCACTGCTGGGTGCAACCAAAGTGGTTTGCAGGTGCCGAGGTGTGGGTCCGTGCACACAGTGTGCTGATGGTGGCCAGGGAGGGGCTGGCTTTGAAATATGGCACACCAATAGTTTCCATCAAGGACTCATTCACATGTACCTTGTACATGAGCTCATGGCATCAAGAATGGTGACCCTGGAAAAAAGGGGCCAAGGCCACAGGTGACTGGAAATGCACCCAGAGGTTCTAGTGAAGTTTGTGCAGGGCTGGCTAAGGCTGAAAACAAGCCAGATGAGTGGGGAAACAGCTCAAGTGCCCTGTCTGCAAAGCTTTACTAGGATTTATTTGGAAAGTTATGGTCTCTCCCAAAAGCAATCCACAGATTGCCTTGCTCTGATTACAAAATGAATGTTGAGGTCTTTATGAACAGTCATCATTGGATTCCTTCTCTCCTTAAGGAGATTAATTAGGTAAATTTCATTACAGTAACACCAACTTTCTTGGAAAGAAACCATCCAACTTGAGAATGACTTTGAGTTTATATCTGGAAACCAAGCAATGTTAATGTTTACAGTGGAGCATGTGAAATGTTAGGTTTTAATAGATGTTGATGTCATTCTTGGCATCGTGCAAATGATATAAACTACTCTGCGAAGAGGTAACACATTGTTAAATATAACCAAAATGCAAAGAAAGAAGTGAAATGTACACACACACTGTTCAACCCTGCCTCCCACTTACCCAAGCCCCACTCGCCATCTGAGCCGAGCCAGAAAACAGCGGCTGACGTGTCCTCATCCGTCACCGATGTCAGGTAGAGAGACGGAGGACTGTCTGGAATTCTGTGTAGTGGTTTGATGTGCTAGAATTTTCAAAGGGGGGCCAAAATGGCCAAGGAAAGAGAGGCCAGGTTTAGTCCTGGTTCTGCCACTACTTGTCTATCCACCCACTGGGGGCCTCAGTTTCCCCATGTATAAGGGAAGAACTCTAGATCACTGGCTTCCAGCAATCATCATGAAACTCTGTCGTGAGAATAACTTTCCTGACATTTGTGTAGATTGTCCAATATGTAGCCATTTGACAACCCCCCAATTGTCAGCCCCCAAGGGAATCTGACTCTTTGAACCCAGGTGGGACTGTCAGATTGTGACTGGCCTTGGTGACAGTCCAAGGCTGGGGCGGTCTTGAAACTACCTGAGAGACAGAACTGTGTCAGAACTTGCTCCAGACCCTGTACCCACTTTCCTCTGTTGTCTCCCTGCTTTGCCAGTTTTCAAAGAGTGTCACCCTGTGTTACTCATCTTTGTGCCACTGCGAGG
>RJWJ010027384.1:0-22250 GCA_004363605.1 Indri indri
TCTCTTTGCCAGTTCTGATACTGCAAGCCATTAGTCTTTTGGCCTCCATGATCAGCTTAACTTTCAAACTGCCCCAAAAGTAATTTTCTCAAGCTTAGTATGGCATTCAAGGCCATCTATTTCTTTATCCCAATCTATCTTTTTAGTCTTATTTTTCAATACACATCTCATCTATCATACCTCAGCCATAGCAAGGTCGCATCTCTGCTGATTGTTGTCTGCTGAAATCTCATTTTTCAAGGCCCAGAACTTCTGTCACCTTTCCCACATGTATACTTTTTTCTGGTTATCTTCTTAATATTTTTATATTCATTTATTAAAGACCTTCAGAACTTTATTTATTCCTTTTTTACATTTAATGTTTGTGTGATTGTCGTCTGTGTACAATTAATTGTTTCTTTGAGCTACCATTTTGTAAGTTCTGGGAAGTCAGAAATATGCCATATTTGTATCCCTTATAGAACCTAGGAAAATCATTATGCACCGAAATCTTTTGTTAAATTCCATATCAACAATTTAATTATCTAGATCTTAAGTGTTCATTATTTAAAGTAAATAAAACAGTGACATTTCCTAAGAACATTTCTAGCTACTAGCATATGACTTGGTACCAGACAGACATTTAAGAAAGACCTGGAGGGAAATGGTAGTAGCTTCAATTTTGATACATAGTGTATTTGTTTCTACCCTTGATTTCTTCCAGTGGCATAATCAGTTAATCCTGATTCCTTATTATAAGCAAATCTTAAAAATAGTTCTGTGTATTTATTCAAATGTGTAATCATAAATTACAGCTAATTCTAAAACAAACAAAAAATTATTTTATATGTAAATTACAACCTATTTAAGTCTGGGGAAATCTGCACAAATTTGGATGAAAATGTTGAGTATGATATTGTGCATATAAGGGCATCTGGTGTTCACAATATGGAACTATACAGGGGTATCCGAAACAACTCTCCTGTATTGCTATGTATTTTATACCATACATTCCAGAAGAGCCAGCATTTATCCTTCAATAATAAAAGAACCAAATCCAGCCCCCCAGAAATATAATGTTTTTGAAGGGATAAGCTAGACTCGGGTGGACTTAAATATCAATAAGGGTAAAATAATATTTTGAAACCAAGCAAATATTTATTTTGGTGATAGAGTCAGAAGTTCTAGCTGAATATTTTCCATGTGTATTCTATTTCTAACATATTTGTGAATATCTAATTATAAATTATCAAAAGCTAAAAGAGTCCCCAGAAATAATCTAGTATAAACCCATTATTTTACAGTTAAGAAAACTTGTGCTTCAATGAGATACAGTGATTTGCTCAAGTTCACACTGATAATTAATGTTAAGCTCTAGTTTTCCTGACTCTGAAATCGTGCACATTTTATTTTCTACAGAATACGTTTTATTACATTTCCTACAAATATTGCACATACTAGGCATACACTAAATATCTGTTAATTTTTTTTGTTTGTTTTCTTGTATTCGTTTATTTTCCTCATCCAAATTTTTATTCACTTAAAAATACTTTTTGAGCATCAACTCTGTGCTTCTAATACATGGAAATATGTACATTAATCAATTCCCATATCTGTTACCTTCTGCCTTCACTGAAGAAGAGTGAGGAGTAAAGATCCATTTTAAAAAATGTCACCGAGCTATATAAGCAATGGAAAAGTGTTTGGGCTAGTCACTGGTGAACTCATTTACTGAGATACAGATCACAAAATCGTAGGTGAAACTATGAAGTGAAGAGAAATTGAGTTGTGCTAAAATGGAAATAGAGGGCTCCTGAATCTAGAAGATTGATAGCCCAAAACACAAAGGAAAGAAAACGTAATAATGGACAGCCTTACAACTTGTAACTGACACATACAGTGTTGTTCTAAGACAATATGTCAATCTAATGACAAACTGTAATATCCTTTAATATCACCAGGGTCCTAAAGTGAAATTTAGGGAGTTCTGAATCTTTTCCCATAGGAAAAGCCACCTGTCTGAGTTCATGATCATTTTCTATTTGTAACAGTACAAATTATTTTATGAGACATGAGCAGATGTTTATGCATCAAGGCAAAAATCTGTTCAACTAAGAAGAGAAAGGTTTTAGAATTCTCAGAAAATAATCTAACACAATCAAATCTGGTTATCATTTCACAGGCTCAATTCTTTATAATAGCAAGAGCTCTGAAGAAATTATAGCATAAAACTGCATACAGCACAATTATATGTAGTGCATGGAATGATATCCCTCCAAAAAGATAAATGGAATCCTAACCCCCAGTACTTATGAATGTGACTTCATTTGGAAATAGGGTCTTTGCAAATGAATTAAAATAAAAATCCCAAGATCATATCCTCCTGGATTTAGGGCTTACCCTAATTGGAATTACTGGTGTCTTTATAAGAGAAAGGAGAGTGAGAATTGAGATACTGAGACACAGATGGGGAAAAGCCATGTCAAAATAGAGGCAAAAACTGGAATTATGGAGCTACAAGCCAAAGAATGCCAAGAATCGCTGGCAGTCACCAAAAGCTGGAGGAGAGGCAACAGATTCTCCAACAGAGCATCCAGAAGGAACTTATCCTTGATTTCAGACTTCTGGTCCTCATATTTGTGAGAGAATAAATATTGGTTGTTTCAGCCACCTAGTTTGTGGTAATTTGATATGGAAGCCCTAGGAAAGTAATAAATTATATAATCTCATTTTTTGTATCATTAATAGTTGTTAGGAGGAAAAAAGAAAACTTTAATCTCTTTAAATTATTTATACACGCTAATTTCAGAGTAACACAATTTAACCTACTCATGAAAGATTTGGGGCTTAAGTAGTAGTTTACATCAGGGGTGTTTTGGGGTACCCATTTTAATTGCCATAATTTATATCATAATGCAAAATAATTTCCTACCAGCAACTAAGTCTACATATTATGAGATTATATATTTTGAGTTTATAGAAGTATATTTGTTGTTGTTGATTTTGTTTTCTCTCTTAAGAGATATGGTGGCCGAAGCAGTTAACTAATCACAAACACAGGCTCCTAGGTTGCTATAGTTTTAATGTGTGTGTACCCTCAGAAATTCATGTTGAAACTTAGTTCCCAGTGCAACAGTATAAATGCATGTCTGTCTAACTCAAAACCCCACTACTTCGCTCCTCCTGAAATGGTCCCGTCTGTTAAGGGTATCTCTACTTATCTCAATGTGCATCATTCGTAAATTGACAAATGTTAGGTTACTGGGTTTTGATCCAAATAAAAAGCTTATGATTCAATATAAGACTCTGTTACTTTTTACTTAGAAAATGTTGATCAGGAGAGATGATAGAAGTATCTTACATTTATAAATATTCTTTTATCATCACTCTAGGAAACACAAGTAGAAGATTGAGTTACACAAGGTAGAGACTTTATTAGCTGAGTTGTATTTAACTCACCAAATACATGAGCACTCTTGCTTCCCAGTAGAGTCTGGGACTAGAAGGCTTCCCTGAAGTCAGCCTGAACGATTCTGGGTTCACTAATTGAATTGTGCACTTACTAAGAATCCTTTGTGTTTGTCCCAAAATGTGTTACTCTTGTTTTAATGACTAAAACAACCAATATTTATTCTCTCACAAATATGAGGACCAGAAATCTGAAATCAAAGTGTCGACAGGATAAGTTCCTTCTGGATGCTCTGTTGGAGAATCTGTTGCCTCTCCTCCAGCTTTTGGTGACTGCCAGCAATTCTTGGCATTCTTTGGCTTATAGCTCCATAATCAATATAATAGTTACTGCAATTAAACATAAATATAAGGTTAAAAAAAGAGCTGTGGTTTTTAAACAAACTAAGTAAATAATTTTGACTTCATGAAGGTAAGACACTAAAGCCTGATTTCTATCAGAATAGATGTGGAAGAGGTGAGTGAAAAAGATTGAGAAAAAATGTTATAAAATTATACATTTTGTACTGGATTCATTTACAAGTGTTTTAAAATTTTAACCTCTTCTTAAGAAATGTATACTGGAAATAGTAGAATATACAATAATGGTGTGGTTTTGGTGGTTTTTTTTTTTGTTGTTGTTTGTTTGCTTTTGCCAAGAAAAGTTATACAGATCTCTATCAGCAGACTCATTCAAAGAAGAAGCTTTGACTCTACAACAGAGTTGATAATGAATACACCTTTTGTTTTATGTTTTAGGTTAAACAAAATATCTAAGGTACATATTTATTTATTTATTTTTACAATTCTTGGCTTCAACTAATTTTTTTTTATAACTTAACCAACTACAGATGCTCCTTGACTTAGGGTTATTTCCCAATAAACTCATGAAAAACTAAAAAAATCATAAATTGAACCATTGTAATTTGGAGACCATCTGTATTGGTTCTGATCTTGTCAGCTACGTATGATAGAATAGAGAAGTCTTCTCTCTTCATCTTCTATTTCTCTTCTCTCTTCCATTTCCAACCAGTGGAAATGGGTTTAACCTGCATCGATACTTAGCACTTCTATTTCTATATGGGGTTTATTTGCCATTCCAATTTGTAGAGTAATAGTTCCTAATGAGAAAATGTTATTGCTCAAACTTTTTTTCTGTGCTTTAGGATTCAAATTATTATTATTGTGAATAAAAATAAAACAATTTGCTGATATTTTAATGTACTTATATACTTGCAGTATGAAAAATCCTAAATAATTACATGAAAGAATCTAATCAGTTTGCAGAAAATGATTTCAGCTGAAACTTTTAGAGGCTAGTTAAGTGTTTTCAGATTGTTCTGTGGTACATTTGTATAGGCTTGATCCCATGATATTAGTTTAAATATTTTGGCCATTTTGTTCCTCTCTGGGCTTTTCTCAAACTTTTAAAGCAGAGTAGGTTTATTGATTATTGGTTATACTGCCTTCGTCCTCCCACCTTTCTTTTTTCCTCCTTTTTTTCTTATTCAACAAATATTTATGATGCACCTTTTACATTCAAGTCATTTTTTCAGGCTCTAGTGAACCATAAAAACGTAGTCGCTAGACTCATGGAATCGTATGTCCTGGTGAGAAGAGAGACATAACACAAACAATTACACAGATATTATTTAACTATAATTGTGGTAATTGCTATGAAGAAGAGCATAGTGTTATAAAATGCATAAAAGGAACCTAATTAGACTAGTCTGGGGCAGTAGGGAGGAGTTCATCAGAGAAATCAACATTAATGTGACACTTGAAAGATAATCTAAATGAGCCAGAAGAAAAGGATAGGGGATGGGTGGGGGTGGAGAGTGTGGAGCATGGGGGAGAAATCAAGGAAATAATGGTCAGAATTCTTATAATCTCGGGATGTTGCAAAACAAGGTCTAGGGAAAAGCTGAATCAGACTGCATTAGTGGGAATTTGCTAAAAAATGCAGATTACTAAGACTCACTCATGACCTCCTAATCAAGGCTATCTGGAAATGGAATGTAGTAACTTCCCTCCTAGCAAATACCCAGGTGGTTCTTATGGACCAGAGAAGTAGTTTGAGATTTACTGAAATAGACTAATCTACTTTCCAAATGTATTACCATAACAAATTGAAGAAATGGCTTCACAATGTCAAGCTTTATAATCAGATTCAACTCTGGACACAAAATCTTTTCTTTTTCTTTTATTCTCTTTTTGCCCAAAGACAATAATAAAGAATTAGGTATAGGGAATGTGGTAAAAACTCTTCTTGTTCTTTTAGCTGATGTCTTATTTTCTCCTCATAAACTAGCAAAGGACTAGGTAGGAACATCTATTTCTCATGGTATACAGTGGCCCAGAGAGGTTAATTGCCTTTCTCAGAACCACAGTTTACCCGAAGTAGTGCAAAGGTCTCATGACTCCAATGTCCACATTCTTGCGCCCTACATCCCCCGCATCCCTTTATCTCATCAGGAGGTCGTTAGTATTTGTTCTCTTTCCCAAATGGCACTTTTCCTGTGAGCTAGATCGACACTCAAAGAAAAAGGAAAAACAATAGGAAATGCTAAATGTTGAACTTTTCACAGGTGATGTTTTCAGAAATTGATGTCAAGAATAAAATAGCTGTTGGCAGTTACAACTGTTTGGATGTCATTTTACAAAACAATTGCCTATGAGGTCTTCGTGGATTAAAGGTTTCACATAAATTGGCGAAAGCTGGCTGCTCGTATTCCCTTCTGAACTCCTCTCCCGGCTTTCTTTACATAGCTACATAGCGCAGTTGGTCCCCAGATCTGCCAAGCTCTTCCTTGCCTAAAGAAATTAAAATTATCAAGGAAGAAGAGCTTTAAATGGGGGAGCCATAAAAATCATGGAGGCCGTTCTCATTTATTCGACAGGTGCGGCAATTACAACACCTCCTGAACATGGGTGATTCTGATCAATTGTGAAGTGGGACTAACCTCATCCCGAGAGATCGGTCAAACACATCAGGCTTAGCTGTAGGGAGGATAAGGCATTATGAAGAGGTTTTGCATGGAGATGTCCTACTGAATTTCTGAAGTAGCAACTAGATCACATGATGGAGCCATCCACATGCTCACTTCAGTGAAGGAGAATATTTAGCAAGTTACCACATTGAGGTTTAACAGAAAACCCCCCAACGAAGTTTTTTTACACGGCTGGCCCCCAGGATCCCCTCCTCCTGGAATTTATTCCTTTGCATACTTCCCTCCCATTGATTGTGTGCTGGACCTCTGACCTGCTTCTCAGCAATAGAATACAATAAAGATGATGAGATGTCCATCATTACCTGCAAGTGATTATATTACATAAAATTGTAATGCCCATCTTGCAAGAAGATTTTCTTTCCCTCTTTGGCATTAAAGGAGCAAGCTTCCATGTTATAGACTACCATATGGGGAGGTCCATATGGCTAAGAGCTGAGGACCACCTGTAGCCTACAATCAACAAAAAACTGAAGCCCTCCATTCAGCACCTGCAAGGGAATGGATTCTGCCAACAACTGCATGAGTTATGAAGCAATACCTTCCCGACGGAGGCTCAGATGACATTATAGCTACAGCCAAGATATGATTGCAACCTTTTGAGACTCTAAGTAAATCACTACCTGGGGCCCTAGGTAAATTATTACTGGACTCCTAACCCACAGAAACTTTGTCATAATAAATGTGTGTTGCTTTAAACCACTAAGTTTGTGGCAATTTTGCTATGCACCAAAATATCGCTAATACACCACAGCAAAGCACTGATTTGTATAGAAAGTAAATTCGTCAACAGAGATCCTGTCAAGCAATCCATTCTCTGAAATGGAATAACTGACACCCAAGCTGGATACTAAAGCATGAAGGGGAGGATAATTAAAGACATTTGAGAGTTCACTTCCTCTTTTCAAAATGAGGGGGTTTGAAAAGTAACTAAAGCAGTAATAAGCCAAAGGAGTCGCCATATGCTTTTTTTGTTGTTGTTTAATCTTCACCTTTATTGTATTGGATGGGTTCTTCTAGCAAAAACTTGCAAAACCTGGCCTCTTATTATCCCACAGCCTAATTACTAGACAGTTTTCTTTTTCTATCACTCCAATCAAGTCCCTTTTAGCACCACTGAACTTCTCATGTGGTCACTGTCATGGGCTAATCTGTGAACTAGCTGCACTTCCTCACCACTTGATCTTGCACCTGCTACTCTTTATCGTCTTAATTTTCTCTTCTCTAACTTCTTTGTTTCTCCTTTCTGTTACCCATTCTTCAGGTCTCAGCTTAAATGTCACTTACTCTAAGGATCTTTCCATAACACCCCGAGTCTAGCTTAAGAGTTCTTTTACTGTACTTCAGTAAGCATTTAACCCTGCCATAGTATGTTTGCTTCTTTATTGAAATTTCCTCTTCATTATCCTGTCTCTTTCACTAGAGTGCAAGTTCAATACAGAAATTAGTGTCTCGGTCACCTATTTATCTCTTATTCTTTAGCACCTGTCTTGGTGCATAAGTGCATGCTCAAATGATTTTATTTTAAACAAATGAAAGAATACCATAATAAAAAGAGTAGAAGCATTGGATTCAAGTACATTTATATTCAAATTTTAGTACACTGTGTGACCTTGGATAAATTACTGAATCTGCATTAACCTTGATTTCCTCATCTGGCAAAATGAGGATTAATAGCTGCCATTCAAATAATCATTCAAATATTAATTCATTTTTCTAACAAATGAACTGCCACTTATGCTTTCATACTATGTCAGACATGGTTCTAGCTTTGGGGATACAGGATTGTGCAAAAGAGTCAAAATGCTTGCCTCCAGAAGCATAAAACATTTAATAAACAAGACGGATGAAATATACAGTATGTCAGGTAGTGATAGGTGCTAAGAAGAAAAATTAATTACACAACAGGGATAGGAAGAATTGATGAGGGAGGGATTGCAATTTTAGATAAAGTAGCCAGGAAAGACCTCACAGAGAGGGCGCCGTTCATGTAAAAATGTGAAAGAGATGCAACAGTTAACTATGCCAATAACTAGGAGAACATTCTTGACAGACAGAGTGGGATACTTGTAGCAATTAATTTGCGGGAATAATCTGCTGCACAGTACCTGGTATGTGGAAGTTCTCAGGAAATGTTAGTAAATGCCTCACACCCACTTTTTTTCCATACTGGTATTTTTTACTTCCAAGACACAGTCATTAATTACATATTACACTGTTTGTCCTTGGGAAATGCCTAAATCTTATAGCCTACTGTCAGATTCAATCTATTATTTATACTGTGAAAAAGTGTATCTGTTTTTGTTTATGTAAATGGAAAGTTAGAAATTAACTCTGCAGGTGGCAAGTAAATACTAATGCTTTCTTCAGCTTTTTAGGTAGCATAATAGAACATCAATATCGAAAGCAAGAATTCCATAAGGGAACCTTAAAGCTGCTGAGACTCTTCATTTTGAGGGTACATAATGAGCACCCATGGAGGCAGTGAAGCACAGTTCACAAAAACATTTTTTAAAATCTCTCATCACCTAATAAAATTTGACTCTGAGTTCTCATACTCTAGACTGATGGAGAATTCAGCCCCAGGCATTCTTGAGGCTCCCAGCAACCTGGACATAAAGAGGCAGTGTTGAAGCACTTAAGAGGCCATTTTATCATCTCTGTTCCTATGGTCTTCATTTCCAGTAGATCTATTGCCCCTGTGCTACTCTTGAGACACAGTGAGGTGAGGAATCCTTATGTCCATGATTTGGTCTCCCTAAGTCCACTGCACAGCCCTCAAGACTAAAGTTGGGACCCCTCTTGAAGGCACTGTCCTGGAACAATATTCATTGTTCTACCCTCTCCTCCTCTACATGCCTGTGTTTATCCTTAAGCATCACGGTGCATGGAGACATGTTCTTCATAATAGGGTTGGGCTTTTAGAAACAACAGCCAAGAGGTATATGTCTTATATTTAAGATCAATTTTCCTTCCATTCACATACCTCCCTGAAGCAAGGCAATGAGTAGATAGCTATTTACTAGAAGAGGAAAAAGAAAATGATGAAATACAAGGAGAAATATGTAAATTACTATCCTGCACTTTATCCAACTAAATATAAATGGTATTATCTCCATGAGTATTTATACTTAGTAGTAGTCAGTAAATATTGAAATTCATAAGTGATTTCAGTTACAAGTTGCATCAGCCCTCTCTCCTTTCTCCCAGTATGATATTCTTTTGCATAACAATGACCACACTCTTCATAACTATTTTTAGAAATATCTAGGAAAAACTCTTTGGCCTAGGCAAAGAATTTATGACTAAGGCTCCAAAAGTAAATGAAACAAAAACAAAAATAAATGGGACCTAATTAAACTAAAAAGCTTGTGAACAGCGAAAGCAATAATCAACAGAATAAATAGACAACATACAGAATGGAAGAAAATATTTGCGAATTATGCACCTGATAAAGGACTAATATCCAGAATCTATGAGCAACTCAAACAAATCAGCTGGAAATACCTACATCAAATTCCATGCACTTTAAATATTTGATCGTATATTGAATAATAAACAGACGAATTTACCTTTTTGTGTCATTTCTTTTGCATCAATAATTCACAATTTGAGAAAATATGAAAATAATTGTGATTCATTCATCTTCTTTTATGGTTATTAGATATCCAGGTTTCCTCTAGTAAGTCTATCAGAACATAGCTCAGAAGCAGTCATCCTAAATCAAAAGGTAATAAATGATTCTCTGACACTATAGCTAGTAAATGTGTTTGAAATACTTTGCAGTGACATTTACCTCCATCAATTGTTTCCACATCTTTGAAATTGTACTGCAATAAACATTTGTGTACAAGTATCTTTGTTATAAAATGTCTTTTTTTTTTTTTATCTACTGGTAGATACCCAGTAGTAGGATTGCTGGATCAAATGGTAATTCTACTTTTAGTTCTTTGAGGTATCTCCATACTATTTTCCATAGAGATTGTACTAGTTCGTGGTCTCACCAACAGTGTGTAAGTGTACCTTTCTCTCCACATCCTAGCCAGCATCTGTTGTTTTAGGACTTTTTGATAAAAGCCATTCTCACTGGATTTAGGGGATGTCTCATTGTGGTTTTGATTTGCATTTCCTTGATGATTGAGCATTTTTTCATATGTTTGTTGGCTATTAGTCTATCTTCATGCTATATTTATTTATTTTTGAGACATTATAATTGTACATATTTATGGAGTACAATTTGATGTTTTAATACATATCCATGTTGTATAATGATCCGGTAAGGGTAGTTAGTGTATCCTTCACCTCATACATTTATCATTTCTTGTGGTGAGAAGCTTCAAAAGCCTCTCTTCTAGCTATTTTGTAGTACACGGTATTTTACTGTTAACCATAGTCACCATGCTATTCAACAGAATACCAATATTTATTCCTCCTTATTGTAACTTTGTACCATTTGACTACCCTTTTCCAATTCTCCTCTCTCCCTCTCTTCTTCAGTCTCTGGTAACCACTGTTCCATTCTTAGCTTCTCAATATCTACCTTTTTTTAAAATTTCACATGTGAGTGAGATAATATGGTATTTGTTGTTCGGTTTAGCTTATTTCACATAACATGATACCCTCCAGGTTCATTCATTCATGTTTTCACAAATGACAGCATTTCATTCTTGTTCATGGCTAAACAGTATTCTGTTGTGCACATATAACACATTTTCTTATTCATTCATCTGTTGATGGATGCTCAGGTTGATTCCGTGTCTTGGCTATTGCAAATACTGCTGCAGTAAACATGGGAGTACAGATATTTCTTTGCCATACTAATTTTACTTTCTTTAGATAAATATTCAGTAGTGAAATTCCTGGCTCACATGCAAGTTCTATTTTCAATTTTCGATGAACCTCCATACTGTTTTTCATAACAGCGGTACTAATCTACATCTCACCAACAGTGTGTAAGTGTTCCTTTTCTCCACTTCCATGGCAATGCTTGTTTTCTTTTCTTTCTCTTTTTAAAAAATTTTTTATTGACACATAATAATTGTACATATGTATGGGGTACATAGTGATGTTGCAATACATATCATGTATAGTGATCAGATAAGGGTAATCAACATATTCATCATCTCAAATATTTATTTCTTTGTATTGGGAACATTCAATATCCTCCTCCTTGCTATTTGAAATTATTTATTATTATTGACTATAGTCGTCTCAAAATGCTATCAATAAGACAAAAGAAAACAAATGTTGTCATTGAAAATACTTGTTTTCTTTTATAGATAGTAGCCATTCTAACTGAAGTTAGTTAGATGGTATCTCATTGTGGTTTTGATTTGTATTGCCTTGATGATTAATGATATTGAACATTTTTTTATATACTTGTTGGTCATTCATATGGCTTCTTTTGAGAAATGTCTATTAAGGAAGGTGCTTTGCCTAGTTTATTTTTTTTTTCTCTTGAGTTGTTTAAGTTCCCTATGTATTCTGAATATTAACCCTTCACCAGATGTATAGTTTGCAAATATATTCTCCCATTCTGAAAGTTGTCTCTTCACTCTATTTAGTATTATTATTATTATTATTTTGCTATGCAGAAGCTTTTTATTTTGGTAAAATACTATTTGTTTGTGTATTCTTTTATTACTTATGCTTCTAGGTCTTCTCCAAAAAATTCTTGCCTATACCTATATCATGAAGTATTTCCCCTCAGTTTTCTTGAGTAGTTCACAGTTTTGGATTTTACATTTCTGTCTTTAATCCATTTTGAGTTGATTTTTTTTAAGTGGTGAGAGATAGGAGTCTAGTTTAATTCTTCTGCATATGGATATCCAGTTTTCTAAGCAGCACTTACTGAAGATACTGTCATTTTTATAACGTATGTTCTTGGTCGCTTTGTCAAAGATCAGTTGGCTGTAAGATGTAAGTGCATGGATTTATTTCTGGACTCCCTGTTCTTTTCCATTGGCCTATCTGCTTTTATGCCAGTACCATGGTGTGCTGATTACTATAGCTTTGTATAATATATTTTGAAGTTGGATGATGTGATGCCTTCAGCTTTGCCCTTTGATCGGGGTTGCTTTGGCTATTCAGAGTTTTTTGTGGTTCCATAAATTTTTTGATAGATTTTCTGTTTCTGTGAAGAATATCATTGGTACTTTGTTAGGGATTGCATAAATCTGTGGATCACTTTAGATGCTATAGCCATTTTTACAATATTAATTCTTCCAATCCATGATCACAGTATACATTTCCATTTATTTGTTCCCTTTTCAATTTCTTTCATGAAAGATTTACAGTATTCAGTGTAGAGATCTTTCACATCCTTGATTAAGTTTCTTCCTAGGCATCTTTTTCTTTCTTTTTTTGGTAGCTATTGTAATGGAATTTTCTTGATTTCTGTTTCAGATAGTTCAATATTAGAAGATACAAATGCTACTGAATTTTGTATCCTGCAACTTTACGAATTTGTTTATTAATTCTCACAGTTTTTTGTTGAAGTCTTTTAGAGCATGTAGTCTACAAAGAGGGGCAATTTTACCTCCTCCTTTACAATTTGCATGCCTTTCATTATTTTTCTCTTGTTTAATTGCTTTGGTTGGGACTTCCAGTACTATTTTAAATAGAAGTGAGGAAAGAGGGTATCTTTGTCTCATTCCTGATCTTATGAAATGCTTTTAGCTTCTCCCCATTCAGTACGATGTTAGCCATGGGCTTGTCATATATGGCCTTTATTGTATTCAGATATATAACTTCTATAGCTAATATGTTGAGAGGTTTTTTTTTTTAAACACAAATGGATTTTGAGTTTTGTCAAATGCTTTAACTGCATCTATTAATATTAACACAATCACATGGTTGTTGTCTTTATTTCTCTTAATGTGGGATATCACATTTATTGATTTGCATATGTTGAACCATTCTTGCATCCCTGGGATGACTCTCACTTGATCATAGTAAATAATCTTTTTAATGTGCTGTGGTTACCTTTGTGGGCTAACATAAAGTGTCTTATTGTTATAATAGACCATTTTAAGCTAGTAGCAATTTAACTTTAGTCACAAAAAAATGCTCTAGACTTTTCCCCTCTCCTCCATAATTTATCTATTTGTTGCCTTAATATACTTCTTTATCTGTTATGAGTTCCTTAGCCATTAATTGCAGCTGTTGTTGTTTTTTTACTATTTTGACTTAAACTTTCATACCAGAGGATTGAGAGCCTTACATAGCACCATTACATTACTGGGATATTCTGAGTTTGATTTATAAATTTACCCCTACAAGTGAGTTTTATCTGTGTTATGTTTTCATTTAATGGTTTCACATGGGCAAGGTTTTTTTTCTAGCCAGACCATAAATATCTTGAGGAAAGTAATAAGCATAACTTTTTAAAAATTGTCATAGACCTCCTGAATATTCTCAGCACTGTGCCAAGCACGTGGTGGCAGCAAATAGATATTTTCTTTTAAACCATTTGAGTACTTACTATGTGCAGCTTCATCTCTACTAGTATTTTATTAATATATACATGTTTAATGTAATGCTGACATTAATAAAGTAAGGGACCTATTGTCCCTTTTCACCCTGGTATGTGATATTAAGTTCAGACAGATAAAATAGTTTTCAAACATATTTACACAAGAAAGGCACAGCACACAGCCATGGAACTGAAATCTGAACACATCTTTCTCTGACTTAAACTTAGTATTCTAAGCCAATATATAATAATGATTATCTACAAACTGAGTGCTTCATCAAAGGTAATGGAAAGTTTGTGAAAATATCCATAGATGGAGATCAATCTTCTTATGATAAGAGGAGAAAATATCCATAGATGGAGATCAATCTTCTTATGATAATCTTCTTATTCCTATGAGGAATATACATTCTTTTAGATATTTCATGTGATCACCTGTTACAGTGAAACTACATTATTTTAACTAAGGAATCTTACAAAGAAGACTGGTGAATAGATGTGTAATCTATCCACACAGAATGGTGTGCTCAGTCCAGAATGACAATATTTCAAACGTCATATAAATGGATTAATTCTGTGAGTATTAATCAATACTAAATCTCAGGCATTGTGCCAGTGTCATGAATACAAAAAGAATGGCATGCTCCTTAGTCTCTGCATGCTTTCAATCTAGTGAGAAAAGGTATATGTGCAAAGAAAACAATATAATTCCTGATAAAAAAAAATAGACTCTCATTAAACGATAGATATTGAATTTAAATGCCTTAACATATTCATGAGAGTACAAATGGATGAGCGATTAATTTTTTCTAGGCAGGATGTAGTGGGAGATTTAGGATGCCCTAGAAAAGAAGGTGATTCAGACCTATGATTTGAAAGCTAAAAGACCATTAACTAGAAAAGAATGAATGAGAAGAACATGCCAGAAAGTCAAGAGAGTGTTTTCTAAGCTACAGAACATGACTTGTTCAGAGACATTCTGTGTTTATGCTGTGTATAAAAGGTGGAGGGATGAGAAATAACAATGAAATATTAGATGGAAATAGGTATTGAAGGGTTGTCTATTTCAAGTTTTTTCACTGTTGTAAATTCCCTACTGTCCCATTCTGGTAACTTCTTAGAATCTCACCCCAATCACATACAAAGATTTTATTAAATTGGCTTATTCCAGTAACCATGATTATTCAAAGATAATGATCTTATGATTTGCATCAAATATCAGTTGAAGGTTCCCCAGATATTTTAAATGTATACATTTTACTACATTCACAATATGGTTAATGTAATTGTTTACCTCTCAGTTTGGTACTCTCTGTTGATACCTGTGGCCATATCGAAATTAATAGCAACCCGTATTTAAATACAGCGTGGAAGCTCAGTGGAATAGGGAAAGAAATCAGGTAGCAGAGTGGTAAGTCTCTTGGTAATAACCTTCTAGAAGAAGATTCATTTAAATCAGCTAATTTCAGACATTGATAAAATATGTGCAAAGGAAAATGAGGTCTCTGGAGGGATAATGCTGGACTCATTTTTCTAATTTTTGTTTTTTTTTAAATTTTTCTTTCTAACTAGTTTTGACAATTCAGGAGTAGTTTTCTAAATATTTTTATACTCTGGAACCATCTTTTCACCATATTAAAATGCATTGCCTCTTACACCATTTTAAAACTTGGTAAGAAAAAAAAAGAACAGAAACAGAAAATGAGGTCAACTCTATTTCAAGTCTAACAAACTTCTCTACTTGTTCTGATAGAGAAGATATTTTTTAGTTACATATGTGCAAAGAGAGGATAGTGTTTTGTTTTGTTTTCAGCAGATCTAGTTGTACATATTCTTTGGGGAAGAGAAATATCAACAAGCAGATAAATAAGTGCATTGGATAAATAATGGCAAAATAATCTCTGAAATTGAATATACCTTATCTCTTTACAAACACTGCATGAAACACTGCTATTGGTTATGATGTAACACTGAAAATAGCCTGAAAAGAGGTACATTTAAAAAGCATATTTATTATGTACTATTTACAATGTAATACTGTTCTTTCTTCTTATTTAAAATAACTGTTTAAATAGAACTAATATTACTAATAATACACACACTTAAAGTGTATAATTTGGTATTTTGACATAAGCATATACCTGTAAAACATGTGCCCTTTGAAATTTCTCGAACCTGATTATTATGGTTTGGATGTGGTTTATTCCCACCAAAACTTGTGTTGAAATTTTATCCCCATTGTGGCAATGTTGGGAGGTGGAGCCTAGTAGGAGGTGTTTGGGTCACTGGGGCAGATCCCTCGTGAACAGATTAATGTCCTTCCGCAAGGAGACCGGCCTTACTGTCTGGGAGATAAATTAGTTACCGCAAGGGTGAGTTGTTAAAAAGAGTTTGAATTTCTCTCTTCTCAAGTCATATCTTTGCACATACGCCTTCTCCCCTTCCATTTTCTACACTCAGTGGAAGCAGCATGAGACCCTGACCATGCTTCTTGAACTTCCCAGTCTTAGAAATGTGAGCTCAATAAACTTTTCTTTATAAATTTCCCAGCCTTGGGTAATCTGTTATAGAAACACAAACAGACTAAGACACTATCCCTCCTTGCCTTTCCAGCCCCCATAGCTATCAACTTATTGTCACTGTGATTAGTTTGTATTTTCTAGAATTTTGTGTACATCAAATAGTAGACAATGGAATCTTTTATTTTGGGGGTCATCTGGCTTTTTTTACTCAAGAAAATTATTTATAGATTCATCCATCCATACTGTTGCATGTTTCAATGACTTATTATTTTTATTGTCTAGTAATCTTTCATTGTATAGGCATCTCCCCATTTTTTTTTTTTTTATCAATTACGTGTTAATGGGTTTGTATTAGTTTGGTAGGGTGGCTACAACAAAGTAGCACAGACAGGATGCCTTAACAGAAATTTATTTTCTCACAGTATGGAGGCTATAAGCCTGAGATCTGGTAGTGACTTCTGATTCTCTCTCCATGGTTCACATATGGTCATCTTCATATGGTCGTTTCTCTAAGCATGTCGGTGTCCTAATCTTCTCTTCTTATAAAGACAGCAATCATATTGTATTAGGATCCATACCAATGACCTCACTTAAACTTAATTACCTCTTTAAAGACCCTATCTTCAAACACAATCACATTTGAGGTACTGGGGGTTAGGATTTTAACATATAAATTAGGAAATGTATACAATTCAGACCATGACAGGGTTCTGTATACTTTTTGACTATGAACATTTACTTACAATCTTTCTATGCATATCACCTTTATTTATTTTGGGTAAATACTTGAAAATGGAATGTCTGAGTCATATGGTAGGTACAAATTTAACTTTAAGAAATAACCAACTTTTTCCAGAATAGTTGTACCATTTTACAATCCCACTATCAGCATATGAGAGTTCCACTCGATCCATATGCTCACCAATATTTAGTATCATTAATGTAAAGACCTGGTATTTCTTATTTTTTCTTAATCTCTCTGTTTATTAAGGTCATAAAGCATCTAATAATAAAATTAAATTGGGAAATTTTCTCCAGTTCAAACATATAGTAGTGGCTCAGATAAGATGTTCACCCTTAAAATGAAGATTTTAAAAAATATTTGCATTTTGGGATGTAATTTTCATACAAAATTTTCAATGACTTTATATGTAAAATTGGATAAATTTTGACAAATGTATGCAGAATTTAAAGGTCACCATAATTGTGATATAGAAAAATCTCCATCAGCAGTACAGTGGCCATGGAAGCCAGAATCCGCTAAGGAGTGTGTAACAACTCACCTGCTGAATCAACTAAAAAAAAAAAAAAAAAAAGAAAGATAGAAAATCTCCATCAATCAAAATTTCTTCATAATCCTCATCAGTCAATTTCTTCCCCAATACTCAACCCCTGACAATTACTGATTTATTGATGGCATAATAGTTTCATCTCTTCTAAAATTTCTCAAAAGGGGTATCATACAGTCTGTAGTGATTTGTTCCTGGCTTTGTACTTTGCAAAACATGTTTGAAGTTATATCCATGTTGTTGAATGTATCAGTAGTTTGTTATATTGCTGAGTGATATGCTGTTGTGTGATTATTCGACAGTCTCTTTACCCATTTATCAGTTGACGGATATTTGGATAGTTTCCAGTGTTTAAGTATTGTAAATAAGGCTCCTGGGAAGATTTGAGTAAAATATTTTACCTGACTATATGTCTTAATCTCTCTTGTAAAAAATACCTAAAAGTGGGTAAGTTTGACTGTATGGTAAGTATAGATTTATGAACAGTGTAATGATGTTTTGATCAACAACAAACTGCATATACAATGTAAATAAGGCTCCTGGGAAGATTTGAGTAAAATATTTTACCTGACTGTATGTCTTAATCTCTCTTGTAAAAATACCTAAAAGTGGGTAAGTTTGACTGTATGGTAAGTATAGATTTATGAACAGTGTAATGATGTTTTGATCAACAACAAACTGCATATACAATGGTGGTTTCATTGGATTATAATGCCGTGTTTTTCCCGTACCTTTTCTATGTTTATATATGTTTAGATATGTGAACACTTACCATTGTGTTATAATTACCTACAGTCATTTAGTATACTGTACAGGTTTGTAGCTGAGGAGCAATAGGATATAGGTGTGTGGTATGATATATCATCTGGGATTGTGTAAATGCACTCTATGGTGTTTGCATAGCAACAAAATCACCAAATGACACAGCTCTCAGAATATATCCCTATTGTTAAGTAACATATGGCTGTATATCTAAGTTTGTAAGAAACGTTCCATGTATATATAATTTGATTTATTTATAACTGGACTATTTTGTAGAACTAATTCATAAAACTCTCAGACTGTGACAAGATTTTTAACAACTCAATTTCTTTTTAAAGTTTTATTTTATTTTGAATTGGCACATGATGTTTGTACATATTCATGGGGTACAGTGTGATATTTCTATTTTGATACATGCATACATTGTGTAATGATCAAATCAGGGTATTTAGCTTATCTATCACTTCAAATATTTATCATTTCTTTGCAGTGAGAATATTCAAAATCCTCTCTTCTGGTTATTTTGAAATATACAATTCAATATTGTTAACTATAGTCAGCCTTCTGTGCAAAATAAACCAGAACTTATTCCTCCTGTATCTCTAATTTTGTGTCTGTTGACCAAACTCCCCCATCCCTCCTGTCTGCTACCTTCCTCATTGCCCTCTCTGCTCTCCCAAGGCTCTGACAACCATTATTCGACCCTGTGTTACTGTGAGATTGGCTCTTTTATATTCCACAAGAGAGTGAGATCATTTGGTGTTTATCTTTCTGTGCCTGGTTTATTTCATTTAACATAATGTCCTCCAGGTTCATACATGTTGCCACAAATTTAAAGATTCCATTCTTTTTCATAGCTGAATAGTGCTCCACTGTGTAAACTCATATTTCACATTTTCTTTATTCATTCATCTGTTGTTGATGGACACTTAGGTTGATTCCATATTGTGGCCATCCCAAATACTGCTTCAATAAACATGGGAGTGTAGATATCTCGTTGATACATTGACTTCCTTTCTTTGGATATATCCCCAGTAGCAGAATTTCTTGATCACATGGTAGTTTTATTTTTACTTTTTTGAGAAACCTCCATACTGTTTTCCGTAGAGGTTGTACTAATTTAAATTCCCACCAATAGGGTATAAGTGTTCCCATTTCTCCACATTTGATTCAGCATTTGTTATTGTCTGATAGTAGCCATTTTACTTGGGGTGAAGTGATATCTCATTGTGTGTTTTTTTTGTTTGCTTGCTTATTTTCTTAAGAGACAATACCACAGTCTGTTTATCCATTCACTTACCTAAGGACATCTTGGTTGCTCTAGGTTTTGGCAATTATGAATAAAGCAGCTATAAACATCTGTGTGCAGGTTTTTGTGCAAACATAAGTTTCCTAATTTAATGGAATTGTTTATCATTGTTGAGTTTTATAGTCATTAACATTTAATATTTTGTATAAGAGCTCTTCATCAGATGTCTTTTATTAATATTTCCTCCCAGTTGGTGGCTAGTCTTCTAATTCTCTTGACGTTGTCTTTCAATAAGTGAAGTTTTTAATTTTAATGAAGTTCAGTGTATCAATTCTTTCTCTCATGGATTGTGCCTTTTGTGTCATATCTAAAAATTCATCACCATACCCAAGGACATTTCGATTCTCTTCTAAGTAATATTCTAGGTATTCTATAGTTTTGTGTCTATGTTTGGATCTATGATCCATTAGGAATTAATATTCATGAAAGGTGTAAAGTCTGTGTCCACATTTTGGCTGTCTAGTTGTTCCAAAAGCATTTGTTGAAAAGACTATCTTTTTTCCATTAGTATTGTCTTTGCTCTTTTGTTGAAGATCAGTTGACTACATTTATACTAGCTTATTTCTGGGCCCTCTACTCTTTTCTATTGATCTATTTGTCCATACCACACTGTCTTAATTATTAAAACTTTATAGTAAGTCAAGTCCTTTCAGTTTTGCTTCCTCTTCCATATTCTAAAATCAGAAGATAAGGTCATTGATTTGACACATTTATTTTCCTACCACCAGCATTTATTGCTATGGTTTTTCTCTCTAAACAATTATCTTGCTGTATCCAATACATTTTCATATGTTTCACTTTCATTTCCACTAAGTTCAAAATGCTTTTTCATATCATTTTCAATTATTGAATTGACTTATAGATTGTTTAGGAGTGTTAACTTAGTTTCCAAATATTTCAGTGTTTTTAAGATACTTTCTCTAATTTTTGATCGATTTATAATTACCTAATTTTTTCTTTATCTTTGGTAATATTGTTTATCATAAAATCTATTTCATCTCATACTATTATTGCCACTTGGCTTCTCAGTTTGTTTTCATTAGTTTTAGCAGAGTTTATCATTTTTGCATCCTTTCGAACTGATTTGCGTCTTGAAATTCAAGATGAATTTCTTGAAGTTTGCATAGCAGTCAATCTTTTTTCTATAATCTCTGAAATCTCTGTTTTTTGTTGCGTTTAGCTATAACTCTTTGATTTTTATTTATGTTGCAGAATGTTTTAGTGTTTATCATATACATTTTTAACTTATTCAAAATTTATCTTCAAATGATATTAGGCCAATTTATGTATAGCATAAGAGCCATAAATGTCATAATTTTATACTACCCCTCCTGTCCTTTGTGCTACCATTATTATACATTTAAATTTTACATGTGTTATAAATCTCACACTATATTGGTATAATTTTTATCTGATCAATTATCTTTTTTAAAGATTTTTATTTTTTTATTTATTTATGTTTTTGAGACAGAATGTCACTCTGTTGCCTGGGCTAGAGTGCCGTGGCGTCAGCCTAGCTCACAGCAACCGCAAACTCCTGGGCTCAAGCAGTCCTACTGCCTCAGCCTCCTGAGTAGCTGGGACTATAGGCATGCACCACCATGCCCAGCTAATTTTTTCTCTGTATATTTTTAGCTGTCTAATTAATTTCTTTCTATTTTTTGGCAGAGATGGGGTCTCGCTCTTGCTCAGGCTGGTCTCGAACTCCTGAGCTCAAACGATCCACCAGCCTCGGCCTCCCAGAGTGCTAGGATTTTTACCATTTCATAATTTTTTGCAGTAAACATGTATTTATTGAAAATTTCGAGTTATTGAACTTTTATAGACAAAAAGAAAATCTGAGTTCCTCTCAATACTACAGAATACTATATGCAAGAAAGTAATGGAGGAAGAGTTGGATTGTCTTAAAGCAAATTACTAGGCTTATGGTATTAATAATAGAAAAAGATTCTCTATAAAGATGTGCAAAAGATGTTAGGACATTCAACCCATTCATTATGATTCATTCTTAGTATGACTGGGGATGGAAAACAAGATTCTGAAATTATTCTGCTTTTCTGAATAGTGTACTTCATTCTGGTTAATATTTAATTTTTATAATCCTAATAAATAGTTAATAAGGCTTGTCAATTTCATTTTTTTATTATACATCTCATTCACTTATCTCATCAAGAGTCAAGAGCCTGGTTGATAAGATCTGCAGCTTGAATAATGAAGGTAGCTGATGAGCCCACTAATCGTTTCTCAAATGGTTGTGTGCATATGGATCACTTGGATATCTGGCTAAAATGTAGTTTAGTATTTCTGGGGTGTGGCCTAAGGTTCTGCATTTTTAACGAGCTCCCAAGTGATGTTGATGAAGCTGGCCTGTGAGCCACACCATACACAAAATTTTTAGCATCACGATTTCCTGAAGTTTGTTTATGAGTTGTATTTGGATTCTATCCTCTTGGAAAGAGA
>RJWJ010027385.1:0-22189 GCA_004363605.1 Indri indri
ATACGCAGAGTCCACTATTTCAACTAGGCAAAGTAGTCAAATATCTACATGGCACATTCTTGAGGATTTTAGGAAATAACAACTTAATTATATTAGTAGTTAAGTGGTTTTCCCACATTTTACTGATTTTAAAATTGGAGGCCCATAAAACTTAAATAACTTGTCCAATGTCATGTAACTAGTCCATAGTGAAGCCAGCATTCCCAGCCACGTGTATGTGGCTCCAAAGCCATTGTGCTTTTTCTACCTGCCTTCCCACCTCACCTGTGAGCTCCCAACTCTCCCTCCTGCCTGTGATTCTGGCAATGACTCTTATGAAGTATAGAGTTCCCTGGAAATTTAACTATCCTTAGAGTGGGAAGAAAAATTGTCCAGGGTTGGAGAAGGAGACGTTTATACCAAGATGGTGGGTCAGCCCCTAGTCTTCTTCACAAGCTGGCCCATGGGGCCCACATGGACATAACCCAGAGCTATGGTCTCATCTCTTGGGAGTATGGTGGTGTGACACCTTCCTCAGCTGTTCTAACACATTGTCTACACCTCCATTGAAACATGGTTTGCTGTACTTGGATAATGGAAGTATCCCTTTCCCATCCTCTAATGACACTTAATCCAAACTCATCCTCTCTAGCCCTCTCAGAGAAGTCCAGTGGTCTTACAGAGCTTGCAAATGTGGGGAGGGGGGCGGATTGCCAGTTTATCTGTTTCCATACTGCAGGGGCTGGGCTGCAAGGCCATGTCTTTAGGTCCGGGGGGGTTTCTGACCATGTGGTGACGACATGGTGGTGTGACAAGGTTCCTACATGCCATCGAGAAGTGCAGAAAATAGTTAAAAGGCCAAGTATAGTGTCACAGCCTGCTTGGGTCAGTTGTCCCCCAGAGAGAGGTGCTAGGATGGGCCCAAGGTCTTTCAGAGTAGCCATCCCCCATCCATAAACACACTGGCACTTCCTGGGAAGCAAACCTGTCAAAGGGCTGTGCTGGGAGGGGCTCAGGGTCTCTTTCCTTGCAGCCCAGAGTGGAACCCTTTTTCCTTCCCTTGACTTCCTTCCCCACGTTTCTACCACTTTTGTTTTTAGGCTTGCAACAGGGCCTTTGGGGCTCTGGCACCCCTATTTCTTCTTATTCCCAAAGTCCCTGGACAGACTAAGGCCCTCAAGACCAGGGCCAAGTCTCCTGGACCTTTTGATCCCATTATTGGATCTCAGCACATACCAGATCCTTAAATGTTTGATGAATGAATGTGTGATGTCTACCTCAAAGAGCAATCGGCTGCATGCGGCACTGTTGCCACAGTAACCAGCAGGCAACCTCCATGGAAGAAGGGGTCTGTAGGGACAGAAAGTTGGGGGAAAGAGCAGCATTCCAGTCAGCTCTTCCTACGGAAACAAAAGGGAAGAACACCGGAAAGACGGTGCAGACCGACGAATGCTGGGGAGAAACTGTCTTTGGCTTGCCTTATGACAACTGCTGAGGGTGGTGGCGCGGGATGAGGAATGGGAGGGTAAATAAGGGGGGCCAGATGCACATGTGTGAATGTGTTTATGTTGTCATTTCACATTAAGGAGCTACACAGTTGCTGTGGGCTAGACAGTTAGCAGCCTGTGGTCCCAGTCTCTCGGGTTAAGGCAATAGGAATGTGGCCATGGGCTTTAAACCAGCCTTCTTAGGGAGTTTTAAGGAAATGCCCACATTTCCTTTCATTAATTCATTAACTAACTAGTTCAGTCATCAGCCAACTTTCGACTATTATGTTAGGATGCTAGGATGCTAGCATCCTACAATGTTGTTGACGCCAGGAACCCTGAGACAAGTGCTGGCCCTATCCAGACACCTAATAAGGGAACACATTGGTGTTGGACAACTGTATCACCATGTGGAAAGGAAATAACAAGCAGAGAAAAATTTTGCTGAGGCAAGCCAGACAGCGAGGGTGTAATGACTCAAAGAGCGGACCCGTGGCACTAATTCCCCTGGTTCCTACAGGATTGACTTCTTCCTTCCGTGACCAGCTGAGGAGATACATGTAATTTTCCTATTATCTCCGCACCCAGGGTGAGTTCTGGGTTGACATTTTAATGCATTGTTTTATAAATAATGAAAGCATCTGTCTGAAATTCTCCCTACTTCGTTCCCTACGGAGATCTTCTTCATGCCATCAGGGCTGTACAAATAGCTGAATTGATAAGAAAAATAAAAAATAATGAAGTGGATAGTGTGGTAATTGGTAGTCACACAAATAATGAGGTGAATCAGAATCTAAATCTAAGCAACACTATTATTATTATTATCAATTCTTCACATTGCTTTTCAGTCAAGAAGGCCGATCTTGCTTTTATTTGGTTTTAAATATTAGTCATAATGCTACGCTAATGATCTTGGTTTGAACGTGTCCCCTAAAAAAGCATGTGTTGGAAACTTAATCCCAATGCAGCAATGCAACAATGAGGCCACAGGGGCAGAGCGAATGGATGGATGCTGTTATCTCAGGGGCAGGATTGTTATGAAAGGACAAGAGTTCCACCCCCTCGTGCCTCTCTAACTCTCCCTTGCCCTTCTGCCTTCCACCACGGGATGACACAACAACAAGGCCCTCGTCAGATGACAGCCCCTTGATCTTGGACTTCCCGGCCTCAGGAATCATGAGCCCGTAAGTTTCTGGTCATTATAAATGACCTGGTCTGCAGTATTGTGCTACAGATGCACAAAATGGGCTGACAGAAAATATGTATTAAAGATATGAATATTACCAAATATTGTAGGCCCAAGTTCTAAAATTATTTCTCTAAATTAAAGAACTCAGTATGAAACAATAAATAAGTAAACATTTTGGCCAAGTACAATATTTGCTGAAATATCAAATAAGATTTATTTGAGTCTAGTATGACTCAAATTCAAAAGGAAAGAAAAGAGACATAATCAAATATTTACAACACAATGTCATAAGACATATAAGAGAAATGAGTGCAAAGCAACATGGGCATGGCATTGCTAATAATATCCTGAGAATAAATCCTTTTAAAAAAGAAATACAGCTCAGGGAATTAAAATGATATGTAATCTTCTTTTTCAATTTAATTTTTCTTGAGCAAAAAATGTGTGAAATATATATATGCACACACATATACATATATAACATATGTGTGTATATATACACACACATATATATGCATATACAACGTGCGTGTGTGTGTGCGTGTGTGTGTGTGTATATATATATATATATATACACACACATGCCTAAATGAAATTAAATATGCCAAGGAATACACATGACCACTTTAGGAAGACCAGCTACTGACATCCTGTTAATAGAAAGGCCTTCCATCCAGCCAGATACCACATCTGCAGGCAAAAAGTCGAGGCACACAAACCAATAAGAATGCAATAGACAGAAACCTGACTCATTTACCTCCTCTTTTAATGGTATTTGTTATCTTTTATTTCATCTTTTTTGGTAGAGAAAATGTATCCTATCAAAATGCCAATGAACCTGAACAACCTGCAGAAACTTCTGAATCTCAAAAGACAACAACATACATATTCTTACATTTTACTCCCATATAATGTAACCAAAGACCCAATTGATCTGACAAGGAATTTTTTCCTTTAATCTGAAAATCTCCCCAACCACCCATAGAGATGACCCTGGCTCTACCCCAGAGATTTGCTGTACACGTCGTGACATGGTAGGTATTTGAAAATAGGCAAATAAAAAGCCAACTTTTCTCTACTTACTATGACATCGACACTCCTATTTCTAGTTCACTTGATGAGATTTTCTAACTAAGCACCAAACCTGCTGATAACCACACCCAAGGAGAGGGTGCTGGAAGAAGCAAAATAACTTTCTGAGGAACAAATCACAGCCATCGAAATTACTCCTTTGACAGAGTAATGGATCTTACAGATGAAAGGGAGCAGAACATGTCATTTATCTTGACTTCATAAGACTTGTCAACTTTTCCTGGTCTTTTCTGAAGAACACATTCATAAATAATTTAGAAAATTATTACTTAGACCTCAAAAACTTTGAGGTAGACTACCATAACCTGGCAATGGGGACTTAAAAAAAACAGTTATTTGTGTTTCTTGGGATGGACTGGGGATCATAAAGCAATCCATCTGGGAAATGTATTGAGCCTGGTCCTACATACAATTGATGTGAGTGGCTCATATCTTGGATAGTTCAGGAAATATCCATTTCTTTAGTGGAACTGTATTGGGAGTGGACATGGCAATGGTGGTGTTTGCACCCTGAGATTCGGCTCTTGGTTCAAGTGGCTCTCCCCACATAGAGTCTGTTAGGGGTTAAATTGTGTCCCTTGAAAATCCGTATGCTAAAGTCCTCACCCCACAGTACCGAAGAATGTGCCCTTATTTGGAGTAGGGTCTTTAGAGAGGTAATTAAATAAAAATGAGGTCATTAGGGTGGGCCAATATGACTGGTGTCATTATAAGAAGAGGAGATTTAGACAGACCTGTGCAGAGGGAAGACTATGTGAACACACAGGGAGAAGACGGCCATCTACAAGCCCGGGAAAGATGCTTGAGAAGAAACCAACCCTGCTGACACCTTGATCTCAAACTTTCAGCCTCCAGAACTATGAGAAAATAAATTTCTGTTGTTTAAGCTGCCCAGTCTACTTTGTTACGACAGCCCTAGCAAACTAATAGGGATCCCTGTCACAAGAAGAAGCTCTGGGCTGCCTGTGGTGCACAGGTGGCTCTTCCTGGACCAGGGATGAGCAAGGACCTGAGGGGAACTCATCCATAGGCTGACTAACCCTATAGGGTGGCCAGGAGCACAGGTCACTGCCCAATCGGGCAATGGTCGTGAGCTCCCCAACCAGGCCATCTGGCTTCAGGAGTCCCACTGGTGGATAAAGTGGATTGACAGTCAAAATGAAAAGAAAGATGCAGATGCACAGAGAAAAAAGTGACAGCACAGGGAGAGGCCACGTGAGCTGTTAGTGGAAGCTGGAGAGAGAGGTGAGTCCTTTAGGCTGCTTCAGGCTGATTTCCAAATCTGATTCTAATCCTTATTTAACCTCCCAGTAATTTTTCTGGGCCTCACTGCTTTTGTTAAAACATTTTTATGTAACTAGTTATCCATAGGAGACTGTATCTTACATTGTTTTAAAACTAGAAAAACTGTTATTTCAAATGGTAGAAGTTGTAGCTTCCAAATTGAAAACTGGATTAGCCTTTGGGAGGGAATCCTTTATTGGGACCTTTTCATGTTGCAAATATGAAAACATTCCCACCCATTTTATTCTTGAGGAAGCCCAATACTCAGTGAAATAACCCAATGCCCTTTCTTCTGAATGAAATAGAAAATAAATGCATCTTCTAGTATTAGAAATTGAGTAATATATATATATATTATTCCCCTCTTGAAATGAAAAAATATAGTTTCTTATTTTTTTCTAAATCTGGGTTTAGATATAGATTTAGGGAGATCAATTTTAAAATTAAATGTACATTTACAATTACTATATATACTCAGGAAGTGTATTTGTGCATGTGTGTTGTGTTTGTTTCTGTTCACATTCTTATCCAAACATTAGCTCTTCAAAGATCAGGAGTACAGACAGAACTTCTGCGATGAAGGCATGCAGTCCTGAACTTTTCATCCTCTTATGCTGGAAGGAAGACTGGGCTTGGCACAGCAAAAGCTAGAATGGATTATTTGGATGCTACATTTACTGCTATTTCAGACAAAAGTTAAACATGGTAAGTCGAATCCACACATTTATCTCTGCTTTCTCTTGAAACATGACAAAGAAAACAGACAAGGAATAAAAAGGGTCTTCCTTCCACATGCCACACGTTTATATTTCAGCTCTGCTTTCAGAAATTTTCTTGACGTCTCTTGCTTGCTATGGTTGCCTCTCCCATTCTCAAGAGAGAGAGATCTTTGTGAGGAAAGGAGATGGGGCCAGACCAAGAAGTGAGCGGCCACACACTGCTGATCCACACAGAGGCTCAGAAATGGGAGGGGTCCTGTGTCTCTAAGGCACTTCCCCATCCTGCAGAAGGGACATGGACTTTATGCTGGGACTGAATGGGAGTAACATGAACTCAGGAACAAGGAGCCCATTTGAGGGCCAAGCAAGAGAGGTCCAAGAGAGGGGCAAAGTAGAAGTCTGCTCTCCAAGGAGGAGAAGCCTGCCCCTTTCCTCACCCTGCTCCCCAGAGTGCTCGCAGCCCAGCTCACACCCCCCAGGACAGACTGGAAAATTTCTGAGTAAAAGGACTTCCTATACTAAAAAAAAAAAAAAAAAAAAAAAAGACGTAGAGAAACTTGGAGGTCACCCAGCAAAAAAGCTGACTCATTGTGATCACATTTTAAATTTGTATCACTTCACTATTAAGCATGAGCAAGCATGCAGACATTTGAGACAATCTTCCCACATGAAAGAAAGAGGTAAAAACAAACAAACTGAATTGAAAAAAAGAGATGATACAGAAAGTTTTAAAAAATCTAATTAAAAACATCCTCAGAAATGAAAAAATATTGTGGTAATGAAACAAGAATGGATGCTATAAAGAGGAAGAACACTATAGTAGATATTAAAATTTTAATATCAGAAACGCAAAATCAACAGGACAATTAGAGGATATAAGATAAGTTGGAGAAATATCCTAGGAACTGGAACAAAAAGTTCAAGAAACAAAAAACACAAGAGGAGATATAAGTAAATCAGAGACTCTACCTAGGAGAACCTAGGAGGGTCAACAACTGACTTGTAACAGTTATTTAAAAAGAGAACAGGAAAACTATAAGAGACTAAAGTTCAAAGATCAATAAAAAAAATTCCTGAGATAAAGTACACGAATTTTTAGATTAAATTGTCCTGAAAGTGCCTACAAAGCAAAATGATTGACAAAGACTAACACCAAAACACATCATCTTGAAATTCATAGAAGAAAGCATCTATTAGCTAAGAACAATGAAATGCCAGTTTTCCTCCCATATATGGCTGAATAATGGCTACCCAAAGATATCAGTTCGTAATTTCTAGAACCTGTAAATGTTATCTTATTTGGAAAGAAGGTCTTTGCAAATGCAATTAAGGTAAGGATCTTAAAATAAGGAAGTTACCCTGGATTTTCAAGTGGACCCTAAATTCCATCTTAAGCATCCTTGTGAGAGAGGCTAAGGGAGATTCAGCACACACAGAGGAGAAAATGATGCGGAGATGGAGCACAGAGACTTGAAGATGCTGACCTTGAAGACTGAAGTGATGCGGGCATGGACACAACAAGGTCAGTAGCTACCTGAAGCTGGAAGACAAAAGGAGAGGTTTCTTCCCTAGAGCTTCGGAGGGAGCGTAGCCCCGCCGACACCTTGATTTGAGCCCATTGACACTATTTCAGACTCTGGCCTCCAGAACTGTAAGACAGTAGATTTCTGTTGTTTCAAGCCATCCAGTTTATTGTCATTTGTTACAGCAACCAGAGGAAATAAACACACCTCCAAAAGGTCAAGACTTAGAGTTGGATCAGGATTCTCATTAGCAAGACTAAAAGAGAGAATAGCTTGGAAGAAGGTTCTACAATTCTCAGGGGAAACAATTTAAAATCCAGAATTGTAAACCAAGTAAATTACCAGTTAAGTACAAGGGTAAACTAGAGTCATATTCAGATATTTAACATTTTAAACTAGTTATGCTCTATGCACTCTTTCTCAGGAAGCCAGTGGAGTATGTGCCTCCGTCAAAATGAAGAAGTCAACCAAGAAAGGAGAGGGCTGTGATCCAGGAAGTGGGGGACCCAGCGCGGGACAGTGAAGAACGGCTTTCTCAGGCTGAAGCTGGAAGACACCGCTGTAGAACAGTCCCAGAGTCCAGCTGGGGCTGGAAAGGGAGAGCTTCGGGAGAGGTGTTGCCAAGAAAATGAGCGGGATGTGGGGACGACCTGGTATGTTTGACTCTACTGACGGGAGGCTGCAGTCAGTACTGCTAGAACGTTTGGGTATGAACCAGTGACGGGTACAAAAACTAAGCAAAGAAACAAAGCAACTTTAAGGTCTACATACAACAAAATATAGTGCATGAAAGGAAGTATAATGCTTTTTTGGATCAAGTGTGAACAAAACAGTAATAATAAAGTAAACACTGACTGACCATCTGGTAATACATCTGCATTGGAGGTGAGCAGGAAGTGTATATGGGGGGTCCAAGACAGGAAAATCTCCATAATCCATACTGTGGAGCCAATGCATAATTTTTATCATGAAAAATACATGGCAGTGTGAGCATGGTATTTTGAAATATGGGAATAAATGACAGAAGAAAAAATATGAGAAAATGGCTACTGTCAGGGGGCAAATATTGCAACTGGGGCTGGAGGGGCCGGAGAACATTGATTTCATCGTGTCATGTAATACTCTTCAACTTTCACAACTATGTTTGTAAGTATTACTGTGTTAAAGTATTTTTTTTAAGATTGAGTAAATCATAATTTGGTGTTAGGAACTAAATCGTGTCCCTCCAAAACTCACATGCTGGAGTCCTAACCCACAGGACCTCAGAATGTGACCTTCTTTGGAGACTCTTTAAAGAAGTGATTAAACTAAAATGAGGTGATTAGAGTGGGCCCTAATCCACCATGACTGGCCTCCTTATAAAAGGGGGAAATTTGATCACAGGCACATACATGGGGGGAACATGAAGGCCATCTATAAGCCAAGGAGAGAGGCCTGGAACAGATCCTCCTCCCCCAGCTCTCGGAAGGAACCAACCCTGCTGATACCCTGATCTTGAACATCTAGCCTCCAGAGCTGTGAGAAAACAAATTTCTGTTATTTAAGTCCCTCAGTCTGTGGTCCTTTGTTATGGCAGCCTTAACTCACTAATACACTTGGCAACCAAATCCTGGTAATTGCCCTATTTAGGACATGGATCCAAAACACGTCCTTGCAGTTAGTAGGGCATAGTTTCAGTCAAAGGGAATTGTCACTGTCACTCACATCGGGAAGGGGATTAAATCCTCGTACAGGAAATGAGCAGTCTTTGAAATACATAAGGAAGAGGAGACTTCCTTCTGATTTGGGTTCAAAAGAATTTGGGAGAAAGTGCATAAAGACATTCGAGCCTGTCTACAAAGTTCCAATAATACTTGGAGCAGTCCCAGCAACGAGGTGAACTAGCTGCCCCCAACCCATGTGAAGCAGGAAGGAAGCTGGTCCGGCAAAGATTCTCCGGCGGTCAGGTTTAGACTGAAGGAGTCCCTTCTAGGCATAGTTGTGAGTTATCCTTGAGTGTTCAGTAAGTCCTGCTAGAGTTCATAGCCTGTTCTTGGTGGCACTGGGGGTCTAATCCCAGGTGTCAGAAGACATGGCCAAGAAGCAGCCAGAGTGGAATATCAGGGGCGGACCCCCAAAGAGGACAGCAATGCCCGCCCAGCAGGAAGCATTTATAAAACCTCTGGGTGCACATACAGCAAAACCTTCTGCATTTATTAGGCAGTCATTGGATAATGACCATTTGGCACAACAGGCCTCTTCCAAGGGCCAATGGGTTGTTTAAAGGCCTAAGAAAACATTTGATTCCATGAAACCAAATTTGATTCAAAAATATAAAAAAGAACAATTCAATATTTTATTTGATTAAATCTCTAAACTTCCCTCCATCAGACCCATACAATCTAATAACCATCTAATAACCATACATGAACTCCCCCCAGATGAATCTAGGATCAATACTCCTCTTGCGTACTGGATACCGTCTCCTCCGTGGTCCTTCCTTTCTCTCCAGCATCATCATTTCTCCTTTCTACTGAATTATTCCTACTAACTATACATTCCTGCCATAAGATCTCATACCTTTAAAAAAATTAACTCTTGATCTCACGTTCCCCTCTGTTCTCGCCCTGTCTTCTGTACCTCTTTACGTTAAACTCTCTGAAAAGGATGCCTGTGTTCACTGGCTCTGCTTTTCATCTACCATTCTCTCTTGAATCCACCTCAAACAGACTTTTGTTCCTGTTACACCACTAAAATTGCCTTTGCCAAGGCCAAAGGGGACCTCCGCTTTCTCAACCTCAACCTGTAAGCAGCATTAAACACAGCTAGCCACTCCCATCTTCTTACAGCATTTTTCTTTATTTGGTTTCCAGGACACCACATTCGTCTCGTTTTTCTCTTTCATCTCTGACCTCCTTTCTTCTCAGTCTTCTTTGCTGATCCTTCCCTCCTTTCAGACTTTTCATGCCCGAGTGCCCCGAGGCACTTTCTATATTAACTTTGTTTTCTACATTTACCGCTTAGGTCATCTCATCCAATTCCATGATTTAAAAATAATCTATAAACTGATGGCTCTCACATTTAAATTTCTAGCCTCTGTCTGTCTTCTGAACTCCACATGGGTGTATTTTAGGCTGCTTAAGCCTCAATTTCCTGCTCTTCCTTAAAACCGCATTTCTCTCCTATTCTTCTCTGTCTTAAGTAACAGCAGCACAGCTGACTGCATCAGTATAAGGACAGTGATGACAATTTCCTGCCACCTTTGCCTTAGGACAGAAGGTCTTTATTATGTACTTCTTTTGTTAGAGAATTTTTCCGACCTTTAAACACTCTGTCTTTTAGTGCAGGATTCAGAACAAAATAATGAAAAAAATATATAAAATTAAAAGAAAAAAGTGCTAAAGAGAAGAAGAAAGTTTACTTCTATCCAAGAATAGGAATGTTAAAGAAGCATCGAATCCTGCATATGCTCTGGTTACCAGGTCTTCAGAAATTAAACAAGGTAAGGGTTTAAGCCATTGCTGGAGAGGCTGAGGGAGGTGGGAGGGGAGGCTTCCTCAGTGTGAGCTGGGATGGGTCCTGGCTACAAATGGGCCACTGAGAAAGGTCCTTGCACATCTTCCCTCCAAGCGCTTATAACACTTGGGTAAGCAACAATCTGTTCCGGAAAATTTCAAGACACGTCCTTCCTGGAGGGAGGAGAAAGGTTCCAATTACCTCCTGAGGGCCCGTATAACTCCTAGATTTACAGTTTTCCAGTGCACCATTCCGTTGCCACCACTCTCTGGCGACACAGTGCAGTGAACATGTTACATTGAACTAGTCACCATCTGGACCTTTCTTGGCCTAAGCAAACTCAGTAGCCACACAGGGCTTATACCTAAGAAGATGCTCACACATGTGTGTGCCTGCAGCATAGTTGACTTTATTTTATTTTAAAACACAGTGCCCTTCAAGCTTCCTTTCAAGTCTACCACAAATAACAGGTTTTAACACATCAGGTGATATTTTGCTTCCTGAAGCATTTAAATTAATTTTCTATTACCAATGCAAATGTGTACTTTCCAATTTACCCACTGCACAATAAAACCTAATTTAAAGCAATTAATGTTCATTAATGGCCCCATCTGCATGTTTATCGCTTTATCCTTAAATACTTGAGACATGGTATCCATATTTTATAGCTCACTTCTTATCAGTAAGAATTCTTATCCTCAAGGGTAAATGCAAGACTGATGTGGAAGGATATCATATATTTATAGGAAAACTATATTGCCTTTTTTATTTTTTTGAAAAAGCTAGATGAACAGGTTGAATGTGCATAATAACAAATGTACCTAATACAAAATAAAAATGTTTGTACTAATGTGCCCAGCTCCCTCTATTGTCTTCCAAGGCCTCAGAACTGGCCGACACAGCAGTGACTATGCACCGCCAGTTCTTCACCTCCCAGTAGGATTTTGCCAGGAATGGGATGGACTGCAGCAGCAGCAGCCCTGTGGGGTTTCCCTATCTTGTCACCCTTCAGAAGGGCACTGCCTTGCAGGGAATGGACAAGTGAGCCAGCAGCTCTTACTACATTATGAAGTATTTTGAGCACGTGCTTTAGTGTAAGACAGGCATTGCTTTGCCACTTATTAAGTGTATTAGTTGTGTGCCCTTGTGAACATTGTCTAACCTTTTCAGGTGTCTGTTTTCTCATCCTGCCTGATTAAGTTTTTCTCAGGACTGAATGAGATCATATGTTGAACGATAAAAGCATGTTGTGATGAACAGGGATAGCTCCACCGGACCATATTGCCAGGGTTCAAATCCTAGCTTCACCCTTCATCGGCTATGTGTATGTATGATTTCTCTGGGCCTCGGTTTTCTCATCTGCAAAATGGGCATCATCACAGTATCTATAATATCTCAAAGGGTTATGGTGAGGATTAAAATGAGTTAATATGTGTGCATTGCTTAAAACAGGGCTTGGCAGATAACAAGGACTTGGTGACTGTTGGGGGAGAAAAACAAAAAACAGTAGGTACTTTGGAAATAACAGCTATTTTTATTAAAGCTTTTCCCTGGAGTCACAGTCTGTGGTGCTGAAATGTGGCTTCTGGGCTTAAAGACAAGAATCCTGGCACAAGGGCACATGCAGGTGGCTTTTCCACCACCCCTTCTCCCAGTCTAGGGGAAGGCATAGTAAGTACCCCTTCTGTGACACTGTTATGTCTAAAGCCTGACAGCCAAGTGCATGCATAATTCTTGCAAAAAAAAAAAAAGTCAATAGTATGTTTACACCATTTTAACAAGAAAAGCAAATGAGTTTGGATGAGGTTTTTTACATATAATGTTGGTGAACAAAGATCAACCCATCTGATTTCTCTATTCCTAAAAAAAAGAGTTAATAAATGTTTCCACACGTGTGGTTTCAATGAAATTTACATTTATGAGTCATTATCATTTTGGTGGAAGGCAAAATGATATTCGGCTTGTCACTGGAGGGGCGGATGGAGATGGAGTTTAGGAAGATGACAAGCTAGCTGACAGAAATGAGTAAAATTTACGTTCCTACCAACCTAATGGCAAGCAATTATTTCTGAACTAGGATAACGAATGTGCTTTTTTATCCTATAACTTGACATGTGTTATAGAAGTTTCCAGAAGGCATATTTTCTGTAAAGAAGTAACTGCTTCTGTATTCAACATTTAGTACAAGAGTTTAATTGGATACTGACCCTTTCAGAAGATTTTGTTACAACTTAGATATTAAGAGAATAAAAAAATCTACCTGAAGTTGTCTTCTACTTCCTGTTATCTGTTTCTCTGTTTAAATATTGCCTTACAAACATAGTTTTACTTCATATTCAATACCATTTACAGATTTTGGCATTAGCCAAAATATAAATGACTCTATGCACAATCTGTAGTCATACTATTTTATGAGTATCATAAATAAAACAAATACAAGTGGGACATTTGGTGTTTATCTTGGCTTGAAAGACTATCTTAGCATGAGAAAGACATTTTTGATTCCATGATGAAATAACATCCTACATAATAAAAAATGGGCAAATTTTACTGGCGCAGTTCATCACAGATGACATTATACAATTAATATGTATTAATATAAAATATTAAGACAAGTTAAATGTCACAGTGTGAATTTGAATGTTTCAACTTATAAATTTATTCTGCATAAAATAGTAACCAAACTAGACACAGTCTTCTGCATGTAAATTGCATATCCTGAAACAAAATATGGTATTTATATGAGTTATTTTCATTTGCTTATTTTCATGGAGGCATAAGCTATAGCTACTATTTGATAAAGAAGTAAAATTTTGAAAATTAAGTTACACAGAAAGTCCAGAAATGAACATTCACAACCTGGTAGAGGTAGAAATGACCATACTTATCTAGTTCAAATCCATCATGTCAGAAATAAGGAAGCCGAAGCTCAGCAAGTTGATGTGACGTTCTAACTGTGGCACCGAAGAGCAATGGTAAAGGGAAAAGGAAACTATCTCCAACAATTTAAAAATCAACTACAACACCATCTGAATAGTATAATAATCTTAATCTAGTAGCAATGGATTAATTAACAAATACCTCTATTTTACTAGTATAATAATCTTAATCTAATAACACTATTGAAAAGTACAGCAGAAAAAATCAGTATGAATGTGATGCATTGCAATGAATGGACTTGTCAGATCAAAGGGAAGAGAAAAACAAAGAAATAGAAAGAAAGGAAATAATATCAAGGACCTACTATATACCCAAATCATGGTAACATTGTTTACTCAGAAAGACTTGGTTTAAAATCTATCTTAACAATTCCTACTCTGTGTCCTTGGGCCAATCAAGTCCTGTGGGTTTCTGATTCCCCATTTAAAACTGGATAACTAGAGCTATCACAAGGACGGAACAGAGTAGTGTGTGTGAAGAATCAAGTTATCCATGCAGTACAGTAAGACTATATCCAACTCTTGGATCTTCAGATGCGTTCTGTGACTTCATGTTTATGGTCACACCATGCCACAGGGTCAGCGGCAGAGCTGGGATTCACATCAGGCCTGTTTACTAGAAAAGCCAAGCTTTTCTCCTATGTTTAGCTTCAAGACCTTTGTACATTTTGGCCTTTCTGCTAGGCATTTTTCCCTACTCCTCTACCTTAAATTTCAAACTGCCTGCTAACCCTGTTCAACCTTCAAAATTCATTTACATATAACTTTTGCAGCGAACTGTCCCTATATGCTTCTATTATATGTTCTCTTAGCATTTTGACATTTTTTAATGTTGTACTTATTAATAATTAAATTTAGTTAATTATTTTCCTAACCATTTTTGAGTACTCTTTCTATCCTACACTGTAAGCTCCATGAGAACAAGGGTCACCTCTCCATTGCTGACCGTCATGCCTCCAACCTCTAGCAAGGTAAGTGACGCAATGTAGACATTCAGACAAAACGATGAATACAGCAATGGATGCATGGATGACTAAATGGAGAACAAACAGGAGCCTCGACTTGGCAAATGTTTTTGTTTGGCTTTGTTTATTAATAAGAGAATGTTGAACCAGAAAAAGAAGACGTGGACAAATATAAGATACAGTGGAGATATTATTATGAGAGACGGGGTAAGGTCCCTGAGAAAATCAAAGGACTTGATCCATAGCATGAAAGTAAGAAATACCCAAGAAAAGGAAGAGGAATAATTCTGATGCGGTATCAGGAAAGAAGATGGAGGGATAGTTGTAGATGCAGACGTATTTTCAAGGAGACCCCATCACAGATATTGCATTCTGTGTAAAGTAGGAAGTGGCATTCACATGTCAGAGTGAGAGGAGGAAGATGGGGTTGTGACGAGAATGGGAGAAGGTACAAGTGAGAGACACAGAAAGCCCAAGAAGCACCGAGCATTCAGCAAAGTTATAGACCATGACTTTTCAATGTTTTTATTCAACGCTGGCTTGGATAGCATTGTCTGCTGCACGGCACAACAACTGGGGTCTGTGAGACGAGAACACAGATGGTTAAACTCAATATAAAGATGACGATGATGATGTGATTACGATAGTGACAAACACTGAAACATTGACTCACTGGTTACTATGTCAAGCACTGTGCAAAACTGTTTCTATGAATGTTCTCATTTCTTTTACACACACACACACACACACACACACACATACACGTGCTGTATGTATCTATTTTTTACAAATTAGTAACCTGAGACTTCTACTCTATACAAATTTATTAAGGAATAATTTATATACTATGGCATAAAATATACCTATTGCATATGTAGCACTAAATGATTTTTAATAAATTTTTTGAGTTGGAAAACATCACCACAAGTCAGTTTTAAACTATTTTCATCATGCCGAACAAATTCCCTTGAGCCTGTTTGCATTTAATTCTGCTTCAACCCCTAAACCTCAGGCAACCACTGATCTGCTGTCTTGATAAATGTGTCTTTTATGGATATCTCATAAAAATGGAATCATATACTATTAGAGATTTATTCCTTTCGTGTGGCATTTTTCACTTATGATAATATTTTTGTGGTTCATTTATTTGATAGTATGTATCAGTATTTTGTTTTTTTATTGCTAATAGTATTTAATTGTATGGATATATCACATTTGAAATTGATGGACATAAGGATTGGACTATTATATTAATAATGCTGTGGTGAAAATTCATGTACAATTCTTTATGTGAGCATATGTTTTTATTCTCTTCTGTTGATTCCTAGAAGTAAAATTACAGGGCTGTGTGGTAAGGTTATGAAACTGTCAAAATGTTTTCTAAAGTAGGTGTAGAATTATATATTCCCATTTGAAATACATGATAGTTTCAGTTTCTCCACATTATCACACTCTGTCTTCTATTTGATTAAAGTCATTCTTATGGATATATAAAGATACCTAATTGTGGTTTTCATATACATTTCCCCGATGACTAATGATATTCAGTATCTTATTATGCATTTATTAGCCAGTTGCATGACTTCTGTGGTGAAATGTCTATTACTCAAATCTTTCGTTCATTTTTAATTAGGATTTTATTCCTCTTCTTATTGAATTCTAAGATTTCTTTTTGTTTTCGCAATACAAATCTATTATCAGATATATTAATACAGTTTGAAAATATTTTCTCCCAGTCAGGTGCTTACTTTTTCATTTTCTTAATAACGCATTTTGAAGTGCAAAAGTTTTTCATTTTATCGAAGTGCAATTTATTGATTTTTCTCTTTTAATGTTAATGCCTTTGATGTCATTTTCAGGAATTCTTAAGTTCTTAGAACTTCTAAGTTCACAAAGATTTCTTCTGTGTTTTTTTCTCGAGAAATTGTATAGGTTTAGCACTTACACTTAGGCTTACTATTTATTTGGAGTTAATTTTTTTGTAAGGTAAGAGTCTTAAGTTCTTTTTATCCCTCCGTGTATGGATTCCCACTTGTCCAGCCCTGTTTCATTTGTTGAAAAGACTATTTCCCCACTGACTTGCCTAGGCACATTTGTCACAGATCAATTGACCCTAAGTCAAAAGATCTCACTGAAGGACGCTCCATTTTGTTTCATCGGTCTATATGCCTATGCTGATACTACTGTTTTGATTATATAGCACGATAGTAAGTATTGCAAACATGTAGATAAGTCCTCCAAATTTTTTTATCAATTTAAAAATTGTTTTTACTTTTCTAGGTCCATTGTATTGCCCCAAAAAGTTTAGGCTCCACTTGTCAATTTCTAAAAAAAAAAAAATCATCTGGGATTTTAATAGGGATTAGGTTGACTCTATAGATCGATTTGAGAAGAATTATCATTTTAACACTATTGAGTTTTCTGAACCATAAACATAAAATGTTCCTCTATTTATTTAGATCTTTAATTTCTTTCAGCAAAGTATTGTAGTTTCAGTGTGCAAATCTTGAACTTCTGTTGTTCAATGTATTCCTAAGTATGTAATACTTTTTGATGCATTGTGAATAGAATTGTTTTCTTACTTTCTTTTCCAAATTGTTCATTGCTAGGATATAGAAATATAATTAATTTTTTAATGTTGATCTTATATCCTTAAACCATGCTAAACTTGTTTATTATTTCTAGGAGCTTTCTTTTTTTGTATGTATGGATTCCTTAAGATTTTTTACATAAGATTATGTATGTTATCTATGAGTAAAAAAATTTTCTTCTTCCTTTCCAATCTAGATGCCTTTAATTTTTTTCTTTTCTTTTGTTGTTGTTGTTCTTTGTCTCATTTCACTAGCTGGAAGCTGCAATACTAAGTTGACTAAAAATGGTGAGAGCAGACATTCCTGCCTGTTCCTGATCTTGGGGGGAAAACATTCAGTCTTTCGCCCTTAAGTCTAAAGTCTTTCACCTTTAAGTCTGAAGTAGGTTTTTTGAAGATGACTTTTATAAGGTTGAGGAAGTTCCTTTGTATTCCTAATATGAATTATTTTTAACATGAGAACTTTCACCATAAATTGGAGTTACATTTTTGTCAAATATGTTTTTTGTGTCTATTGAGATAGTCATGTTGTTCTTGTCCTTTATCCTATTAATGCAGTATATTACATTAACTGATTTTCAGATGTGAAACCAAACTTACATTCTTGAGATAAGTCCCACAAGGCCATGGTATATAACATAACCCTTTTTATATGTTACCACATTTGTTTTGCTCATATTCTCTTAAGAATTTATTGTGTTTAGAGGGATATTGGTGTGTAGTATTTTTTTTTTCTTTTTTGTAATGTGTTTTGTCTGGCTTTGTTATCAGAGTAATTTTGGCCCAAAAAAATTGAAATGAAAAGTGTTTCCTTCTTATCTATTCTCTGAGTTTATAAAAATTGGTATGTCTTTAAATATTTGATATAGCGCACTAATTAAGACATCAGAGCCTGAGGTTTTCTTTGTGAAAAATTTTTAGATTACAAATGCAATTTCTTTCTTGTTCTAGGTCTTTTATGATTTCTATATTTTTCTTTAAGTATGTTTTACTAGTAATAATTTATAAACACACAATTTTCTGCTCTAATCTTTATTATATCCTTCCTTCTGTTTGCTCTGGATTTAGTTTGCTCTTCTTTTTCTAGTTTCTTAAGGTGAAAGCTTAGGTTATCAGGACTGGAAACTTTCTTTGGTGACATAAACATTAGGGTTATAAATTTCTGTCTAAGCACTGCTTTACCTGCATTCTGTCATTTTTATACATTTTATTGTAGTGTTCATTCAACCCAAAATCATGTTTCATTGCCTCGAATTTTGTTCTTTGATCCATGGGTGACTTGAAAGCTTGTTAATACCCAAATATTTGTCATTTTCCCAGATTTCTGTCATGGATCTCTAACTTAATTTTGTTGTGGTTAGAAAACATACTTTCTATCATTTTAATTTTTAAAAATGCATTAAGAATTTTTGTGTGGACCTGCACATTGTCTATCTTGGAGAATATTCCATTCCAAAAAAATTTGTATTCTGCAGTTCTTGAGTGAAATGTACTAGAATGTCAGTTAAGTAACATGGATTGATAATATTGTTCAACCTTTTATACCCTTGCTGATTTTCTCTCTCGTTACTTGTTATCAGTTGTTAGTGGAGTTCTGAAATTTTTTAGTTGTCTATTTGTCCTTTCTGTTAGTTTTTGCTTGAAGCATTTGAAGGTCTCTGTTATTAGATATCTATACATTTATAATGTATCTTTCTAATGCATTAATCTTTTAACATTATGAAATGTCTGTCTTTGTTTCTAATATTTATTATGTTAGGGCTTATATTATTTGATATTAACATAACTATTCCAGCCCTATTACAGCTACTGTTTCATTAAACAAAAATCATTGTCAAGCCCAGTGTCATAGAGCTTTTCTCCTATGTTTTCTTGTAGCAGTTTTCAGATTCAAGTCTTAAGTTTCAGTCTTTAATTCATTTTGAGGGTTTTGTGTGTGTGTGTGTATGTGTGCGTGTGCATGGTAGAAGATAAGGGTCAAATTTTATTCTTTGGCATGTGGATATACAGTTTTCCCACCATTTATTGAAGAGATTATACTTTTTCCATTGTGTATGAGCAAATATTGGCTAACATTATTTTATATTTGTCAAACTTTTATAATTTATTGATAACAAACATGTTTTGTATAACAATTTATAATTTTCAAAGCACTGTCATGCCCATTAATATGTTTTATTCTTGCAATAATTCTGGGAGGTAGATGTTATTGTGCTCACATAACAGCTGAGAATTATTCTGTATAGTTGAAACACGGTAGACTCTTGATTGGAGTTCAGTTCTTCTGATGTTATATTAATGCATTTCACACTACACAACAGAAGTTTTCTTCATCAAAAATTTAATTGTCTTGTTATTCCTACAGCTTTTGTGTGGAACGAGGGTGCATAAGATTCAGTGTACTTAGAGAAACAAACTTAATAATTGAGTTCACAAGTCATAAGGGATTAAATAAATATTAGTGCATCTATAAATTAAATCCTATCTATTCCATTAAAAGTGGCATTATGTTGAATGCTTATTGTCATGAAAATATAACCATAACATAATAAGTGGAAAAAAGTTTTAAAAGACTACATATAAATAGAAAAGACAATCCAGAAATAGATGCACGCATATACAGTCAATTGATTCATGATAAAAATGCCACTAAAATTCAACAGGAAAAGAATTTATTTTCAATAAATGGTTCTGGAGCACCAAGATATTGCTATGAGAGAAAAATGAATCTTGCCCCATTATTTTGCACCATATTTAAAAATTAATGTGAGACGAACCATGAATCTAAATGTGGAAAGAAATAATAAAATTTCTAGTAGAAAACATGGTATCTTCATACCTTGGGGCAGAAAGCTATTTCTTCGATATGCAAAACAATATCCACCAAAGAAAAATAATACATTTTAGTTCATTAAATTTAAAAAGTAATTTATTAAAAGATAGCATGAAGAGACTGAAAAAATAATCCACAAACTGAGAGAAGATATTTATAATACAAATATCCAACAGAGGTTACGTATAGAATATATCAAGAATTCCTACAACCTAATTTAAAAAAGACAAATGAACTTATTTTTTTAATTGGACAAAAGATTTTAAAAGGTACTCTGCAATAAAAAATACCAAAATGACAAATCAACAGAAATCAATCACCAGTGAAATGCAAATTAAAATTACCATGCAATACTACTACATCCCCCATGGAGTAGCTAAATACAAAACACTGGCAATGCCACTTGTTGGCAAGAATGTTGAGCAGCAGGACCATTCTGTCTTACTAAAGGAAGAATTAATTGGTGGATCAACTTTGGAAAATTGCCATTGTCTACTCAAGCTACACATATGTTTACTCTATGATCTAGCAATCACACTTCTAAGCACATACTCAAGGAAAATGAGTGTATATATCCATCAAAAGACATGTACAAAAATGTTCACAGCACTCTTATTCATAATAGCTGCATACTGAAAAAAACCCAAATATTTATTAATAGAATAGATAAATTGTGGTAGGCAATAAAAGAATACACAGCATTAAAAAGCTAACAAGTTACCAATACATGCAACAATGTGAATAAATCTCGCAGACATCATGTTGAGTATCCAGACACAAAAAAGTTCATATGGTACAACTCCATTTATATGAACATAAAGAATAGGCAAAATTAACCGATGATGATAGAAATCAAAAATCATTACCTATAGCAGGAAGAGGTACAATGGAACCTTCTAGAATCCCAGAAATATCCTAGATTTTTTTTTCTTTTGAAACAGAGTCTTGCTCTGTTGCCTGGGCTAGAGTGCCATGGCATCAGCCTTACTCACAGAAACCTCAAACTCCTGGGCTCAAGCGATCCTCCTGCCTCAGCCTCCCGAGTTGCTGGGACTACAGGCACTCTACCATGCCCAGCTAATTTCAGAAATGTTCTAGAGTTTGATGTGACACTTATGTGTAACAGCCAAGTCAAGTGTTGCCTGAGTTTCAACATGCTTCCTTATGGCCAATGTCTCATTGCTGTTTATTATGTTAAAGTCTGACTTCAGCTACTGTCTGTGGTGTGCTGCCTTGTTCCTCACAATTTGTGGAGGTAATTTTGAATACTGAATTTTCACTAGTTATAACAAGTTTTGGAACATTCTTCCATCCCTCTCCTTTCTCCTCTTCTTCCACTTCTGCTGCCATGTCAGATTCTGAAAGATCCCACTGAATATTTCTGGTGTCAGTGTGACTAGAAATACTGGACCAAAAAGATAATCCAGCATGATCAAATGGATTTTATTCCAGGGATGAAAGGATGGTTCAATATATGCTAATTAATAAATGTGATTCACCACATAAACAGAATTGAAAACAAAAACCATATGATCATCTCGATAGATGCAGAAAAAGCATTTGATAGTCTGGGTGATGGGCACACTTATAACTTTGACTAAAGCAGTACAAATCAATCCATGTAACCAAAACATTTGTACTCATAATATTCTGAAATTTAAAAACAATCATTTGATAAAATTCAGCATGCTTTAATAATAAAAACTCAGCAAATTGAACGTAGAAGGATCATGCTGGGCAACTTCTTTACAAAAGCTCTTCTGAAAAAGCCACCAACAGCATCTTTAAACCACCAAGCACTCACAGAAAAGCATTTTTAAAACTTCTAAAAAATTTTATTTGAAATAATGATGGCAGGACACACTTGGGCCTATGTGTTCTGATCTTAAAGCATCTTAAAGGTGAATGAGTTCTAGGTTGGTAAGATAGTGTCATTTTTTCTTTTCTTTTAAAAAAATTCTCCTTGTTATATTTATAATTTTGCTTTGCAATAAATAAAAAATAAAGAAAGAATATGTCTCTTTTTGTTTGTGCTAAATAAATATTAGGGCTGGTGATTCAGTCTTTGTTCATTTCCTGCTTTACCATTTGATG
>RJWJ010027386.1:0-22259 GCA_004363605.1 Indri indri
TAAAAACCACTGAATTTCAATTATAACTTTAGAAAGATGAATTTTATGGAATGTAAATTACATTTCAATAAATCGGTTATTTAAAAAATTAAGAGTATTATCTGCTTCCTGCTAGGACCCTGCCTGATAATGGTTGAAATAATATATGTCCCAGCCTATTTTATTGTAAAATCTGGTTTTACCCACAGGGTCCATCTTGAACCCAACATCATACATCATGAACATCATGAAAGCAAAAAGGTGGTCTAAAGGGCAAAGCATAAATGCTCAACTATGCCATACACGCCACTTAAGAAATAACAATAACTTTTAATAATACCACTTGGCCACAGCAAACATAGGACTATGAGCCCTGAAAGAACCTTAGCACTTTCAGTACTGAACTCGTCTTGGTTCAGTGGGGAAAACTGGGCCCCCGGGTGGGAAACGGCTCTTCCACGAGCACATGAGTTGGGTCACAATGCTATATGTATGGGAAGCCTCACAATTTAATGGATAGAATTGTGAACTAGGAATGAGGAGTTTGTGGTTTCCATTTTTTCTCTCAACAAACAAAAATTGAGAGACTACACGCATAAGGAGGTGAGGGGGCAGGAGGGGGTTGGGATTGGATTCAAGAGCTGGGAACTTGCAGGCCCCGTGGACCACGGCAGGAGGCCCCCATCAAGAGTGACCTGTGGGTGTCCTGGGAGGCAACGATGCTGTCTCATGTTCATCACTCACTAGCTATGTGTGATCTTGGCAAGTCCCTGGTCCTTTCAGAACCTTCATATCCTTGTGTGTCAAAGGCAATAAAGGTCACTACTGTATGCTGCCCAGAAGATTAAATGAGATAGATACAAAACATGAGTGAAATGCTTGGCAAAGAGTGGGTGCTGCTATGGGATGATGGGGTCCCAGGTGAGTCTCCTCTCTCAAATGCCAGTGTTGAGCTAGGTTCATGACTGCTAAACTGAACGTGCATGAGAACCACCTAGGAACTTTTTTAAAACAGGTCGGCTGGCCTGGAATGTGGAGAGACAGGGACTGGGAAACTGTATTTTTAAACAAGCACAGCAGGGGTTTCTAATCCTCAGATGGCTCCACGGACCAGGCTTAAAAGCTGCTGCATGAGATGCCCTCCGGGGCCTTGGAGCCCACATGCCTCCAGCTCTGGGCTGTGTTGAGTGTGACCCTCTGGAGGTCACCTCTGCAGACAGGCTATTTTCAGATCCACCTCTCAGGCCTCTGGCAGAGCGTGTGCAGAGTGCATTGGACGCTTTTCTCTCTCCATCTCTCTGCTTCCTAATCTAATTATCACAACAACCAGATGTGACAATCTCCCTCTCAAACTCATTTGAACGTCTCCAAAGGCACCTCTCAGTATCCAGGCTTCTATTATTCTCCCCCAGCCTCCTTCGCTGGACACCTTGGCTCCTGACGCTGCCCTGGCTGTGCCAATTAACAGCGAAGTATCCTTCTGCCGAAATCATCTAATTATCGGGCACTGAATAGCAGCCATAGTCTGGCACAATCAAACGTTCATCCACAGAGAAAAGAAAGGCAACTCTCTTAGCATCCTAAGGGATCTGTCTCCTGGACAGCCGTACTTCTGAGCGCTTTTGTAAGTCTGTGCCTCTCTCCATATCACTGAAAATAGGATGAATGTAAAGGTCTCTTTCCCAGAAAAACGTGCATGTGTGCATTGACTTATCTCCAATTTCCAGAGTCCGGGGCCCCTTGGGGACCATCCCTGGACCCCTAGCCCACCGCGTCTCCCTGGTGGCTGACACGACCCAGCCCAGGCACATCAGTCGCTATGCAACAGCTTCTGTGCTCTCTTCCAGACCTCCTCGTATACTGGACTTTTCTTTCTAGAACAGTTAAGTGGGGTCTTCTTATCCTCATCCTTCCTCACAGTCCTCTTTTTGCTGAACAAACATCCTGGCTGTCTTCCCCTGCCTATCAGTGCTAACGCTGTGCTGATCCCCTGGTGGCATGGATTTTTCTTAACCACTGGTGGACGACTAAAGTGTTCCCCTCTACTTTAAGGCAAACGATGCATCGCCAGAACACAGAGAATTTAGAAATTGTCATAAACGATATTGATCAGAAAAGGCTTCAGGGAAGAAAAAACAATATTTTGAAACACTGCTAAACACAGATCAAATCATGTTCTAACACACAGACCCGCCCTAGGCCCCCACTGCCTGGCAGATAGACGTGCAGTCCTTAATGGCCTGATTAAGGCCATGGCCATCTGGTCCTATCTCCATTTCAAGCTCTACCACTCATACTCCCTGCAAACCCTGCCTGGGTTATTTATGACTTCCTGAGCAGGCTGTATCTTTTTCTCCTGCTATTTCCTGTCTAGAAGGCTCATCCTTTCCTCTCCCTTTATTGCATGCTCTGACTCCCTCTGGGAGATCCACCAGACAAATTTACATATTAAAGGCTTAAAGATGAGCTGCAGGGAAGGGGCAGATTTCACTTCCATTCACAGATTCTTCTATTTCTTCATTCAGCAGTTCTTGCACAGGGTTCTACAGCCTGCCTCTCCCACAGCAGCTCCAGGGGCAGAAGAAGGAAAGAGCCCACCAGGCTCCTCCCTGCAGGGAACTTGTGAGCCCTCGGGTAGGGAGCTGCTCAGTGGCCATCCTGTGTCGGGATTTCCTCAGATCCGTAGTGTCCTGAGCTGCAGCAGGGATAATTTCCATCTATCCAGTGAGCTTGACCATCCTCCTTTCCTGAGGACACTCCTCCCTTCCCTGCCTCCCTCCTCCATCAGCCAAGCCTCAGGTGGGGCTCAAACCAGGGAACGGTGGCCTGGCCTGATGGTGGGCTCTTCCCACCAGGGTACCCAGCTGGGACTGGCCTTGCAGAGAGGGTAGGGGACAGGACGTGAGGCCACTGTGCAAAGAGAAGCCAAGCCACAGAGGAGGACAGAGAGGAAGGGCCATGTGGGTGTCATGGACTCAGATCAGGTCCCTGCGGCCCAGCGGCGGAGTCTGTCCTTGATTCTGGAAGCCGCCCCAGACTCCTTTCCATCAACGTGGAACAGTAAAATCCTGTTTTTAAAAAACTTAAGTCACTTTGACTTGGGGTTCTGACGCTTGAAAATTAGTGCTGTGACAATATGTAAACAGTTTAGCAGCTAGGCTGGTCCTTTCTGTTTGGTTAAAAGGCTCTGCTTTCACTGGGCTCTTCCACCTCTCTGAACTCATCTTGTTCTCCCACATCCAGGACAGCCCTTTTATTCTGCTTCTGGCAATATATTCAAGGACTTCGCAGGCATCTCCGCTCCAGCTTGAAAGTCCCTTTGCCCAGACCTTCTCATAGTGAGTTTCTTCTTGTTATTCAAATGTGAGTTTACAAATCTCAGAGGAACCTTCCCCACCGCCTAACACAGGGCACATCCCTATCCCAATCTGCAATGAGCTTGGTGTTTCCTAACCTGCTCATTGTTTGTGGCCCCCTTCAGAAGGTAAGCTCTCAAAACAGAGATCTTGTACATCCTGTTCCCAGCTGTGCCTCTAAAATCTAAGATGGTGCCTTAGTGGCATGAAGTTAATAAATACCTGTCGAATGAATGAGCAAAGTAACAAAGGAAGGAATTAATATAAATCAAAGGGCCCAGATTTTGAAACAGATGACCTGTCTTAGTTCAGGCTGCTATAATAGAATGCCATAAAGCAGGTGGCTTATAAACCACAGACATTTATTTCTCATAGTTGCAGAGGTTAGAAGTCCTGGATCAGTGTGGCAGCAGGTCGGGCTCTAATGAGGGCCCTCTTCCTGGTCGCAGATGGACAAATTCTCCTTGTATCCTCACAGGGCAGAAAGAGAAGGTGAGTGAGCTCTCTGAGGTCCGTTTTATAATAATCTCATTCATGAGGGCTCTGCCCTCCTGCCCTAATCACCTCCCAAAGGCCCCACCTCTTAATACCATCACACTGGGGACTGAATTTCAACATATGAATTTGGAGGGGACACAAACATTCAGGCCATTACATGGCCTAAGATCACATGTAAGCTCTACCACTGATAATCTTACTTTTCCTTGGAAAAAATTATTCATTTTCTGAGATTCAGTACCACTACTTGCAATCAGGAAAATATTAATGCACAATACAGTTATATTTATTTATTTGTTTGTTTATTTATTTTACCTCCTGCAAGACTGGAAAATATGAATGTTCTATGTAAACTATGAAGTCTGACCACACAATGATGAGGATGTTAACAGCAACTAACAATTATTAAACGCATGCTGTATTTCCTCAATCAATTTAACCAGTACCATGACTGTTAGGTAGGTATTAATACAACAATTTTAACGAAGAAAAAGTAAAGCCGAAGCTTAGAGATATAAGTGGTATCTGGAGATCACCTGGAAAATGTGAGGCCCAGGATTTAAAACATCTACAAGAATATGCTGAGCAAGGGGACCAAGCAGCTGGTGGGAGGGTTGGGCTGAGCTTTGAATACTGGATTCTGTGCACTGTGAGTCAACCAACTTAGTGTATAACCTATTTCTCCACTGCCGCTGGGCTTCCTCTTGGCTGCTGTTTAATCATCACGTCACTCAGTTTGGACTCTAGACACCCTGACCATGAAGCTTCAGGTGGATTCGGGACACTCCATTACCGGGGAAAAGAGTGGAGCGGGGTTTACCTTGTGGGCTCCGGACCCAAAATGCTTAAACTTGAACCAGCTCCGCCTCTAACTAGCTGAATGATCTTTGGCAGGTTATAATCCTCTCTTTGCCTCAGTTTCCCCAGGATAAAAGGGGCAATAGCAAGAGTCCTTCCTTATAGGGGGAGTGTGAGGACGACATGAGTCAACATAACCAAAGCACTAGGACTAGTGTCTGGCCAAGAGGGAGCCTTCAATACACATTCACTATTTCAAACAGAGCTATGAGGAAATAAATGGGAAGAAAACAAGTCAGAATTAGCAAAACATTCTGAATTATACAACACCCTTTGGGAAAAGACGGAGTAATCTGAGGGCCAACCCACATAGTACAGTACTCTTTTGAATACTTACACTTTTTATAGCATCCATCTATTCATTCATTCAGGGAAGAAAATCTTGTTGAGCACGGATAACACTCTAGCCCCTCCTCTCTCCAACCTAAGACTTGTACAATTATTAGCATTACGAATCAAGATGGAGACAATGTCATTCAGCAGAGTTCCTCCCAGTAAGAGAGTGATGCAGCGCTGTGTATAGTCAGGGGAATCCTGTGGGAGCCTCTTGGGGTGGAAATGAGTCTCTAAAGGCTCTTTGTAAATTGCCTGCTAAAAAGGATGTGCCCTGCTCAGAGGTGGCCCCTCTGTCTGCAGAGCACCAGATGGGTCCACACAGGTACGCATGGGGAAAGTGCTCAGGCAGAGCTCATCTCTGCATAGTGGACTCGGATACTTTGATAATGGAGTTGGGTATAGGAATCCACAAAGAAAGAGGAGAAGAAGAGTGTGGAAGCTTGATATTCATGAGGGACCATGTGGAGGGGGCAGAGGGAAAACATGACTAAACCATCCCAGTGGAGGGTGGGGTGGTAGAAGTTACTAGAAGGAAGCACAGTTTCTGTGCTTCTCCAACAGGCAAGCTCTAAGAAACTGGATGAATCTTCCAAGATGACATTTGCTTTCCATATAAGGAAGATTTATTTTTATTCACTTAGATGTTCATGGCAATGGTTTCTTTGAGAGGTGGTGAGCTCTCTAACAATGGAGGTATTTAAACAGGAATGGGACGCTCTCTGGGGGAAAAATTTGCTTCTGATTCACCTATTGGAAAAAATAAAAGTTGACTTACGATTATAAATTGTGTGTTATAGAAGGTGTACAATTCCAGCCCCTCGTCCATCTCCTCTGTGAAAGCCAGGATTTTCCACGGGTGGATTATTTTAGTCTGACATGAAGATGCACTTAGTTCTGTGTCCGGGTTGATGATGGGATGAACATGAAAGCAGTGAGTGTAGACAAAGAATAACCATGTAGAAGGATCATATGGGCTGAACTGTGTCACCTCAAGATTCCTATGCTGAGTGCCTAAGCCCAGTAACTCAGAATGTGATTGTATTTGGAGTTGGGGCCTTTAGAATGGTAATTAAGTTAAAATAAGGCCTTTAGGATGAGGCCTTAATCCAATCTGACTGGTGTCTTTATAAAAAGAAGAGATTAGGACATATGCAGAGATACCCGGGAGGTACTTACAGAGGAAACCAGTCAGTCCTCAGCAAGCAAAGGAGAGAGGCCTCAGGAGACACCGGACCTGCTGACACCTTGATCTTGGACTTTAGCCTCCAGAACTGTGAGGAATAAATTTCTATTGTTTAAACCACCCAGATTGTGGAATTTTGTTATGAAAGCCCTGGCAAATAATGCAGAGGAGAAGTGACACATAGTCCACCTCTATTTTACAGAAGAGGAGCCTAAGGCTTGGTGAGATTAAGAGATTTGCCCCAAGGTAAATTATAGAAGAGGATGTTACCCCACTACGCCCGATTCTGGTGTCTGCAAAATCCCTGCTCTTCTGCACCGTTTCTTAAGTGTAGGATACTGCGCTCAACACTGTATGAAATAAAAATAGGTGAATTCCAAGCAAATGATCCCCTCAGACATCATCCCATTCCTGCCTAATACCTCAGTTGCTAGAGAGCTCAGCACCTCTCAAAGAAGCCATTTCCAGTTTTGAACATCTGAGTGGGTAAAAATAAATCTTCTGTATATGGAAAACAAATGTTATCTTAGAAGATTCACCTGTTCTTTATGATTCTCTCTTTGGAGCAGCAAGGAAATATTTCTTTCTATTCCCAGAACATCCTTCATGTTCTGTTAGGCACATATTGTGCCTTCTCTCCTCAAGACAAAGAAACTACAATGTCATGAGCGCATTCTTCTATGACAATAATTCCAAATGCCCTCCTTGTTATACTAAAATTAGGTTAACCAAGAGTTGCCTAGTCCAATTAGTAAAACCATCCTTAAAAAATGGACAAGCATGATTTGAGATGAGTATAACTTGGCATCTTTACCAGTTCACAGGCACAGGAAATTATTCACCAACAGTTTGCCTTCTTCCCGAGCCAAAGGCATATTGGGAGTGACCTGGAGCATGGACTTGGGCTGCCAATGTATGGAGCGATGAAGTGAAAACCACCATCTGTCACATGGAAATGAGAGCACCTGAGAGATACCTGGAGACAGCATCTTGTCTCAAAACAGAATAACGAGTCGAGTGCCCACACCATCAATGGGATGAAGAGTCTAATAAAAGACCCTGTCCCTACCCTACGCTTCAGCACATGGTGCAGACAGGGGAGTGTGCAACATGGTGCTAGAATTCCTGGGGAAGCTGGCTCTGGTTGGCATGTTGGAACAGTGGGAGGGACATGTGGCACCCTCTGCATCTTTCTCATTTCCTGGCTGTCATCCCCTCAACCCCAAGGTTCCAGTCATTCCAAATCATCGTCAGGCCACGTCAAGGTCCCTGCCAAAGAGAGGAAGGAAAGACGGTGTGCCATGAGCCACCGCGGAGCCCAAAGAGAAACCAGTGACTGCAGGGGTTACAGAGAAGTCACTGAAAATTTTGAACAGTTTCAGCAAAAGGACCAGAAGGTGCAACCCAGGATTGCAGGACATACTGAGAATGGCTACAAGTGCCAAGCAGAAAAGACAAGCTTGGGTGATGGATGTGCAGGATCTCAGGGGCATAATATAGTCGTGACTATTTGATGAGAAGACAAGTTGAAAGACATATATTTTAAAATACTTTTAAGAGGTATATAATCTTCTACTCCCAAATGCATGCAAATGTGTAAAGAAAGCTAATAAAGGGACACACAGTAGAGAGTCTCAAAGAACTAGCTTTAATTAAGTTACCCCATTAAGTGATTCTTAATGACTTTTTCTAATGTGCCTGAACATTTACTATTAAGTACATTAAAACATTTTTCTCTCATAAGAGCAACAAAAATAAATACTTGACAAGCTTAAAATAAATTAACACAACTTATTTGAAAACAAACAAAATAAGGAAACCAAAAATACCACCCACTACACACCTAAATATGACAAAAGTTTATTGATGGGTATGAAGCAGAGTTGAATAAATAGAGAACTATAATTGTTCCCAAATAGGCATATTCAATATTGTAGAACTGGCAGTTCTTTTTAAATTAAGTTATGTTTATACAACTCCAGCCTAAATCTTAGTGCGATGTTGTGAAAATTCACAAAGGATTTCTAAAGTTTGTCTGGAAAAAATAAGCACAGGGAACTAGCCAAGATGTTTTGAAAGTGAAGAAAACCAGGTACAACTTGCCCTTCCAAGGTAGCAAATATAATAAACCTAAAATAATTTAAACAGTGTGGTATTATTCTAAAAATATACAGTAAACGAATAAAATAAATAATCCATAAACAGATTCAATTATATGAAGTTTCAGAATATTAAAGGGTAGCATTTCAAATTAGCAGGTGAAGAGTATAAATTCAATGATTCTCTGAAAACTGGTATTTTTTAGAGAAAAGTCAACTTATATTCTCATCTAACATTATATAAAACTAATTGAAGATAATGAAATCACTAAATATATTTTAAAATGTAGTCATAAAAGTTCTAGAAGAAAATACAAGTTCATATTTTTGAAAAACTGATAAGAGTGGGCTGTATGAGAGTAAAAAAAGAATGTTAAAACTTCACCAAGGAAAAAATAGATTTTGCTAATAAAAGCTTTAACCTTCAATATGTCAACAAGAAAAAAATTAACAGGTAAAGGAAAACCACAGTTACATTTGTACTTCACATGTGACAAGGGAATCAATCTTATAAATAGTAATAAATATTCACCTAAAGCATAAAAGTCAGAAAATCTGTGAACTAAAAGTATACCTTTATTCTCCTTTTAGCATGGTATTAGCTGATATCTTTTTTACTTAGTAATATATTCCAGCAGATTAGGTATTTCAAAAGTATATGTGTATCCCCACAGTGTTTCATACGAAGAGTCCAGTCTCCTCAAATATATTTGTGCCATCAAATCATTGAGCTATCGAAGCAGAATGACTTACTTAAGCAAAGGGACAATTAGCCTTGAGAACAAACGTACAAACAAAAGCACAGTTGATTTTCTAATTGTTCTTCTCTCTGGAACGTCTACATTACAAAATAAGTCTGTTTCACATATTCAAAGGCAGAATGGTTTTAATCTGCTAAATACAAACAACCTCAAAATTTGGTGTCTTAATGTAACATCATTTATTGACCTTCTGAGTCTGTAGGTTGGTAACGTGGGCTGGGCTCATCTGGATAGCTCTGCTGATCTACCCAGGTTTGTCTGATCTTAACTGTGGCTTAGTGGTGAGTCTGCGGTCAGCTCCGAGGAGGGCTGAGGGCCAGCAGAAACTCACCAGGGTTCTCCTCCACAGAAACTCCCATCCTTCAGCAAACCAAACCAGACCTGTTGCTATGGAAACTGGATTTCAAAAGTGAAAGAGGAGCTTGCAACTCCTCGGTGGACTTAAAATGACATCATATCACAGCTTTCTATTGGTCAAAGTAAGTCAGAGGGTAGAAAAATAGACTGTACTCTTGATGTTCCAAAAATGCTGCAAAAAGAAAAAAAGGAAGAAAGAGATGCCGCAAAGAATTGTGGCTTTTTTTTTTCTTTTCTTTTGTTATCTACCATAGAGCTTCTACCTAAAAAGTCCAAAAAGTTTTGAGTTCAATGACAATTTGCACATGTATGTTTTGAATTCTAGATTCTGGGGAAATGCCTTATATTAAAAACCAGGGGTTATCAAACTACAACCCATGGACCAAATCCACTCTGCTGCCTGTTTTTGTAAGTAAATTTTATTGAAACATAGCTACTCATTTTATATTGTCTATGGCTGCTTTCATGATAAAATAGCAGAGTTTAGTAGTTGCATCTGAGACCAGATGGCCCACAAATTCTAAATATTGGTTATCTGGCCCTTTACAGAAAAGTTTGCTGACCTCTTTTCAAGACCATCATGCAATATTAAGGGCTTATATGCATTTTTGTTTATAATCATATTGATGCCAAGTGGCTAGTAATATTGCATTAATCGTTTCTGACTAATGAGAGAAGAACACAGTAGGTTAACTCATAAAATAATGGGTTTGTGTCTGGGCAAGCAAAATAAAATGACATTGTAGTGAGCTGTATGTATGATTGCAAGTTTCTTGGTAGTTTGGAATGAAATGTGTGAGAGGAAATTAGGTCATCACATGGCAAAGAGAAGCAAAGGCATGAACAAGTCAACAGATCTTGTTCTGCAGTAGTCGTGATCAAAATAGTTTCATCTATCATACTAATGTTGTCATTTTGAGTTTTATTGCCTGTGTGTTTGTATTTCTCTTATACGTTTTCTTTGCTTCTTTTGTAATGTTAGGGAGTTCAGTTATTCTCTCAAGGTAAGAGCAGAGCCTTTAACTTTGCCAACCCCACTTTTGATACGATTCACTAGGATATACCTGGATTCGATCTCAAGAGACAGAGGATATCTATTCCCTTCTCCTGGCTTCAGTCATTATCTAAAATAAAGTATTTTAACTTGAACTGTGTTTCTCAAACTTCAGTACACATGTTTAAAATGCATGGCTCCAAGCTTTATCTCTAGAAAATCTCATTAAGCAAGGAGGTAAGACAAAAATAAAAACAAATAAACAAAAATGAAGCAAAAACTGGCAGAATTTAAGGTAGAAATAGGCAATTCAACAAAAGCAGTTGAATATTTTAATACCACACTTTCAATAATGCACAGAACAAGTAGGTGATCAGCAAGGAAATAAAAGACTTGGGCCACTAGAGCTGCCAGACCCACTAGACCTAACAGATATCTGTGGGACACTCTCTCCAACCAAAGCAGAATGCACATCTTCTCAAGCACACATTCTCCAGGCTAGACCATAGGTTAGGCCATAAAACAAATTTGAATAAATTTAAAAGAAGTTAAATCGTAGAAAGTATGTTCTCTGACCGTAATAGAATGAAATTACAAATCAGTATCAGAAAGAAATTTGGGAAGTTAACAAATATGTGGAAATTAAATAATACTTTCCTAAATAACCAATGAGTTAAAGAAAAAAATCACAAAGAAAATTAACCTTTAAGATGAACAAAAATAAAACCACAACATGTCAAATTTTACAGGGTTTCACTAAAGCAATGTTTAGAGGTAGATTCGTATTTTTCCAGCTATATTAAAAGAAAGAGATTTCAGATTGATAACCTAACTTCCCACCATAAGAAATTGGAGCAAGAAGAACAAACTAAACCTAAATTGAGCAAGAGGAAGTAAATTAGATTTGAGCAGAAATTAATGAAATAGGGAATACAGAAACAACAGAGAAAACTTGTAGTTGGTTCTTTGAAAAGATCAACAAAATTAACAAACCCTCAGGTGGACTGACCAAGAAAAAAGAGAGGAGACTCAAATAACTAAAATCAGGAGTGAAAGAGGAGAGGTTAGTATGGACTTTACAGAAATAGAATACAAGAAAATACTATGAAAAATCTTATGCTAACACACTAGACATCCTAGATGATATGGAAAAATTCCTAAAAAGACAACTACCAAAACTAATTCAAGAAAGTATAAATCTGAGTAAACTTATAGCAAGTGAAGAGATTGAATCAGTAATCAAAAACCTTTAACAAAGAGAAGTCCAGGACCAAATGGCTTCCTTTATGAATTCTACCAATCATGCAAAGAAGATTTAACACCTAATTCTTAAATTCTTAACAAAGAGAGAGAGAGAGAGGGAGAGAGAAAGAACACTTCCCAACTCATTCTATGAAGCCAGTATCATTCTGATATGAAAAACAATGACATCACAAAAAAATATATAGACCAATATCCTTTATGAATATATATGCAAAATCCTCAACAAACTACTAGCAAATGGAATCTAGCAATATATAAAAAGGATTATTAGACACAACAAAGTGGGATTTATCCCAGGCACACAGGGTTGGTTCAACTGTCAGTGTAATATACCGTATTAGTAGAATAAAGGACAAAAACCCTCTAGGATCAGGAACAAGACAAGGATAGTCACTCTCACCACTGTTATTGTTCCAGAAGTGCTGGCCAGGGAAATTAGGCAAGAAAAAAAAAATAAAAAGCATCCAGACTGGAAAGCAAGAAGTAAAACTATCTCTACTTCTGATGACATGACCTGGTATATAGAAAATCCTAAGGAATCCATAAAAAGAACATTAGAACTAATAAACAAGTTTGACAGGGTAGCAGAATACAAGATCAGTATACAAAAATCAATAGCATTTCTAAACACTTTCACTGAACAATCTAAAAATAAAATTAAGGAAACAATTTCATTTATAATAGCATCAAAAGAATAAAATATTTAGAAATAAATGCAACAAAATAAGTGGAAACCCTATACACATATATAATAATATTTATGGAATATATATTAACTGTTAATAGAGCTAAAAAGAGTCATTTATAATGATAAACGGGCCAATTTACAAAGAGGACATAAAAATCTTAACTGTGTATATGCCTTAAAAGAGTGTTTGAAGGTACATGAAGCAAAAACTGATAAAACTCAAAAGAAAAAAATTGATAAATCCATAATTACCTTCAGACATTTCAACACCACTCCCCAATAATTGATAGAATAATTTCAATGAAAATTAGGAAAGATATGGAAGACTTGAGCCACATTATAAAACAAATTGAACTGACTGATGTTTATAGAACACTCTACCCAAGAACAGCAGAATACACATTCTTTTTAACGGCAAATAGAATATTTACCAAGCTAGACCATACTCTGATCCAGAAGCTAGTCTGAATAAACTTAAAAGGATTCAAATCATGCAAATCATGTTCTCCAACCACTATAAATTAAATTAAAAATCAATAATATAATAGAAATGTATCTCAGAAATCCCCAAATAGCTAGAAAGTAAATAACAGAATTCTAAATTATGGGTCAAAATAAGAAATCGAATGGGAAATGAGAAAGTATTTGTATTGAATAAAAGGAAAACACAAAATTTTAATATCTTGGCATGTTCCTAAAGCAGTGCTTACAAAGAGTTTATAACATTAACTGTCTATATTAGAAAAGAGACATCTGAAATTAATTACCTCAGTTTCTACCTCAAGAAAATAGAAAAGGAAGATCAAATTAAACCCAAAATAAGCAGAAGAAAGTGATGAAGGACTGAGCTAACTAACAATTGTTGAAATTGAAAAAAAGAGAAACATAATAGAATCAATTAAAATCCAAGTCTGGTTCTTTGGGAAAATCAATAAACTGATAATTCTCCAGGCAGACTAAGCAGGAAAAAAAGAATCTGTAGTGACATCACCTTTCTCATTCCTAATATTTTTAATTTGGGTCTTCTCTCATTTTCTTCTACATTCTTTTGATTGTTATTCAACATGTTTTACCAGTTTTAAAGGAAAGGCATTGATATGTGTGATGGCCACTTTTGCAAGCTCCAATGGTTCAGAGGAAGTTGAGGGTGCAAGATTCTCAAGTGCATATAACCAGGTATCCCAGACCAAGTCTCACAGTCTTTTCCTCCTGGATATAGATGCAAAAATACTAAGCAAAAATGTAGCAAATCGGATCCAACAGTTTCTAAAAGGATAATGCATCATGACCCGGTGGGGTTTATCCTAGGATGCAAGGCCAGTTTAACATTCAAAAATCAATCATAATTCACCATATTAACAGACTAAGAGAGAGAAATAATCTCAATAGACACAGAAAAGTCATTTGACAAAATCCAACGTGCATTTCTGATAAAAATTCTTGGCAATCTAGGAATAAGAAGAATCTTTTGCAACATAATAAAGGATAGCTACAAATACCTGCCAGTTAACATCATACTTGACAATGAAAAACGATTTTTACTCCCTAATTTGGGACGGAGGCAAGGATGTCTGCTCTCACCACTTCTATCCCACATTGTACTGGAGGTTAGCAAATGTAATACGGGGGGAAAAGAAAAAGTGATAAAAGGCATCTAGATGGAAACGATCTTCATTCACAGAAGACGGGTCATTTACACAGAAAATTCTACTTCATCTGCAAAAGAGGTCTGTGAGTTAATGAGTGTGTTTTGCAAGGCTACAGGAGACATGATCAATATGAAAAGTCAATTGCGTTTCTCTGTCCTAGCAAGGAACAATCAAAAATTGTATATAGCATGATGACCACAGCTAAGAATCATGTATATTTCAAAATTGCTAAAACAGTACATTTTAAATGTTCTCACCACAAAAAAAAAAAAAATAAGTAGATGAGGTGATGGAGATATTAATTAGCTTGATTTCATCTTTCTACAATGTATACATATATCAAAACATCACATTGTACCCCATAAGTATATACAATTATTATATGTCAATTAAAATTTTTAAATGTCATTTAAAAACAATACTAGTGGGTCTTCCACTTCCTGGAAAATGAGTATGTGCTTTTCCCTATCCCTCCCACTGAGTATGATGGAAAACTCAGGGCATTATATATAAAAGAAACATTAAAAGGCTGTGAAAGGCAGGGAGAAGAAGGCAGACCTACTAGGAACCCAGGACCCGAGGAATGATGTAGAGCTGTGCTCCCTGGGTTTTCCTTTTGCCTCGTAAATCCCAGACTGGAAGCAGTTGAAAATGGCATTGCAGAAACTCCAGCAGGGGCAGTCCCCAAAAGCCCCAATGCAAAGCCTGTTCTCTCCAGCCAAAGGCCCAGGAAAGAAGCAGCCCAGTAAGAAAACTCTTAGACAATAACCACTGTACTCCAGCCAAACGCCACAGAGTAAACCATGGCCCCAGCTCACCCACACCAGCAAAGGCCAAGTGGGGAGCCTAGACCTTCACCCTTTGGATAAATCTCAAAATAATTATAATGAGTGAAAGAAGCCAAACAAAAGAAGTACATCCTGCATGACCCCATTTTAAAAATTCCCTACTTATAACACAGAACTCTGATCAGCGGTTGCCTGGGAACCCGGGAGTGTGGGGAGGGCTGCAAGGGAGAGACCACCAGGGGACACAAGGAGGCTTTGGGGCATGATGGATTTGTTCATTATCTTCATTCCCCGGGTTCATCCTCATTGACTAGAACAGGAGGGTCTGGAGCATTGATTAATTAAGTTGGATTCCTTCATTAGTAGAAAAAAGAAAAAAAAAAAACAGAAGAAGATGAATTTCCATCTGAATTTGAAAAAAAAGTTATAAATGGACAAGTTCAGGGTAAAATATAAGATTTTATCACTCAACGCACTTGGAAAACTTTGCACCAAGAAAGAGACTGCTTTAATAAACAGCATGGTCCTGTTTGCGTGGTCTGCAAGCTGAGTCCCGAATGTACATGTCAGTTCAGAAACATGGGCTGAGCACTGCAGTCAACCGAGCTGGAATTCTCTGAATCCAGGAAAATCCATTAACACCTCTGCACAGAATAAACTGGAATGCATAATGGATCATGCCTTCAAATTTATTTTAATAAATGGTCTAATAATTTGAGGTTAAAATAAATAATTCATCCTCCTCTCTCTCTCTCAGCCCTACAGCTTAGAAGATATATTATAGGCTGAAGTCATGGTGCAATCTCCAGCAGATTCTTTTACTGAATTTCAGTCTTAAAGGAACAACTGAGATGGTTCTTAACGAGCAGCAGTGCCCTAAACTCCCATGTTTGCTGAAGACATGGGTAGAAATAGATTCGTGGCACAGCAGTGGCCCAGAGGAAGCGGTGGACGCTCTCCATCTCTGCTAATTAAATGTTGCTGCTCCTCACTCCCTCTACTTTATGGGGACCTGCTTGGATCATTCATTTTGGAAACCTTGCTGCGTTGCTAGATATATCACTTATGACTTTCCCTCTCCCCCCAGCCCCTGGAAACTACTTTTTGTCTCCCGTTCCAGGAATTCAACCCAAATGCATCTAAAAGTAAGACAAAAACATCTCGTACTGTGTTCTTTAAGTCCCATGAAGCAAAATCAAAGAGAATCTTTATACTAGTCACAGAAGCATCCATCCTCTTGGTTGGGTTCCCTTTTCAGCAGAAAATAGTTGTTTATTAAACCCTTCCTGCATTAAACTAAATCGATGAAAGAAAAACATGTTTCTAAGAGTACTGTATTTTTGAAAAATAATCTTAACTATCCTAAATACAGAGAAGGGACAAACAAATTATATTTCATTCACAAAGTACATACTCGGCTCCTAATATACTCATTCTACAAATATTTATTGACCACCTACTATGTGTTTTGCCAGCACTGGTGATACAGCAGTGAAGAAAAGAGACAAAATGCTTGTCTTTCGAGAGGACATTTCTAGTGGATCAGAAGAGACATGTAATAATGAAGATAAGTAAACATGTGAGTCTGTAAGAAAATACTACGCTTTAGGAAGAACAGTTGCGTAGGGATGGAGATGGGAAAAGCTGAGGGGGAAGGCCAGACCAAGCAGGGAGAGAAGGAAAGGCCCCAGGGGAAGGTGTATGTGAGCAAGGGTTTGAAAGAGGTGAGGGGGATCACATGGGAACACCGCAGGGAACAGGGTTCCGGGCGGAGGAACCAGGACGGGCTGGTGTTCAGAGCAGCAACAGGCCTGGGGTGTCTGGGGGACTCTGGCAGCCCCTGTGGCTGAAGAATAGAGTGAGCTCAGGGAGATCTGGGGCTGATCCCTGAGGATTTGGGCCTTATTCTGACTGAAGGAGATAACTGAGAAGGTCTGGAGAGGGGTGACATGATATGACTTAGGTTCTGGTTTTTTTTGATTTTGGTAAACATAAAATTTTAACCTTTATTTATTTATTTATTTATTTTGATACAGAGTCTTACTCTGTCCCCCAGGCTGGAGTACAGTGGCATCAGCACGGTTCCCTACAGCCTCAAATTCCTGGGCTCAAGCAATCCTCCTGCCTCAGCCTCCTGAGTGGCTGGGACTACAGATACATGCCACCATGCCTGGCTAATTTTTCTGTCTTTTGTAGAGATGGGATCTCACTGTGTTGTTCAGGCTGGTCTCAAACTCCTGGCCTAAAGCAGTCCTCCTGGCCTCTGCTTCCCAAAATGCTGGGATTACAAGTGTGAGCCACCATGCCCAGCCATTTTAACCATTTTTAAGCATACAATTCAGTTGTGTTAAATATGTTCACATAGTTGTACAATTATCACCATCCATCTTGTGAACTCTTCATCTTGCCAAATGAAAAGTCCATACCCATTAGACACTAAGTCCCATTTTCCCTTCCCCCAGCCCCTGGAAACCACCATTCTCCTTTCTCTATGAATTTGACTACTCTTACATTCCACTCATGTAAGTGGAATCACACAGTATCTGTCTTTTTGTGACTGGCTTATTTCACTTAGCATCATGTCCTCAAGGTTCACCCATGTTTAGCATGTGCCAGAATTTCTTTTATCTGAAGGCTGAATCATATTCTGTTGTATGTGTATTTAACATTTTCTTCATCCAGCCACGCACTGGTGGACACATGGGTTGCTTCTATTGTGAATAATGCTGCAAACAACTCTTCAAAACCCTACTTCCAGCTCTTCCTATTGGCTGCATAACTATAAGTGCAATGTTGAACCATATGGTAACGATTTTTCACTGTTTGAGGAACTGCCATACTGCTTTGTTGCTGCAGTTCTTAGGGACAGACTACAGGTGGGTGAGAACAAGAGCAGGAGGGTCACTGAGGAGGCTATCTTAGATCTGCTTCCCTGTCGGACCCCAAGGTGGAAATCTGCATGTAGGAACTTTACTGGGGATTGCATGGGAGGGGAGGGACATGTGTGGGGGGAGAAGAAAGTAGGACATGGCAGAGCAGAGGGATGGTTGGAAAGGACATGTGGCTGCAAAAGGTCTTCATCTGATCCCAGAGGACTCCGAATCTGGGAAGATCCTTTAAGGTTGTCTCACCTTGAAGCAAGGCCTTCTTAACCCCACAGTGACCAGTCACCTTTTGCCTGGTTTCCCCTTTCTATGACTCCACCTCTCAGCTAGATTCTGGCAACAACCTCTCCACCATGCATTCACCCCTTCAGGTCTGGGATTGCTAACAGTTCCTGGGGTCCCTCTCTGGGTGCATCAATATCCCTTCTCCATGTCACCCTTTTCACCCTTCTCTAACTAGTCCACTCACTGCAAAGTCTCTTTAAAATCCCTGTCCAGTATTTCATCTGCATCTGCCAGGACACTGACTCATGTGTGTGTGGTCCTGGAAGGAAAGTAAAATGAAAAAGTTTGAAGGAGAAAGACAAAATCAACTGTGTCAAGAGCTGCTTGTGGTTTAACTAAGAAGCGGGACTGAACAATGACCACAGGGTTTCACAGCAGGGAAAATGGAGGCTGTTATCAAAAGCAATTTCCTTAGACGGTGGTGGTGCACGGATGCTCAGAATGTGTTTAAGGAGAAAAGGAAGAAAAGAATTTGAAAAAGCAAGAGCAGGCGACTATTTTAAGGAGTTTTGCTGTAAACAGGAGCAGAAAATGGAGCAGTGCAGGGAAGAGAAAATGAGATCAACACTGAGTTTTTAAGATGGGAGAAATATTAGCATGTTTTTATGCTTGTGGGAATGATGTAGTCAGGGGGGAAAGGAGGATGCAGGGAGAGAGTGGAAAATTACCGTAGCCATGTGCTTGAGTAGGTGAGAGTGGGAGCTACCTGGTGCAGGAGAGGAGGGGCTGGCTGGAAAATGTTGCTTAGAGAATTTGTCTACAGTACTCAGAAGGAAGGCAGAAGGTATAGGTGCAGATGCTGACAGGTGAGCAGGTGTGGGAGTGGAAACGTGTAGAAATCCTTTTCTTACCACTTCTATTTTTTGAACCAGAAGCAATAGCGTCACCTGAGAGTGAGGATGAGGGCAACATTGTTGGAGGTTTGAGGAGAGAGGGACAGCGTGCAATTGTTTAGACAGTGGGAGAGTAGCCAATGGACCAGGGAAGGTAGGGGGATTATGGAACCACATTGAGGGTTGTTCGACAGTCCGAGTCATACATTCAAAATGAGGCCATGGTTTTTCTGTGCTGCTCCTGTCCTGCAGGCACAGTATAGGGAAGATTTCATTTGCAGGTTCAGAGTTTTTCCAAGAGAGGACTACAAAGCAAGAAAGGGGCACGAGACCTGAGAAAGAATGACTGTGACTGCCCAGGAATCTGAGCATGGCAAGGAGAACAGTGGGCAACTTACAAAGGTGTGAAGTCAGGCACTAGAAGGAACGATCTGAGACATAGGTGGCGTGTTAAATATATCAAGCCCCATCCAGCATACACTGAAGAATACGAAGGAGTTTTGTACATATGCCTTGCTCTTGATAGGCTTAAAGTCTGATCGATGGGGATAAATTTCCCAAGGTGGGGGAAGAGTTTACTAGTTTTCTTTGCATACTTCTAAATGCAAGGAATTTTGCCTACAATTTCTGATTTAAGACACTCCATGGAAGCACAGTTAGGTGGTATCATTATTCCTTTTTATATATGAGGATCCTCAAGCTTAGTAACTTGCCTCATGTTGCAGGGGCTAGGACAACTCAAACCAAGTGTTTTTGTCAGCTCAAGCTGCCATAAGAAAATACCACAGACTGCGTGTCTTCAGCCAAAGAAATTTATTTTCTCACAGTTCTAGAGACTGGGGACATCCAAGGTCAAGGTACTAGACAATTTGGTTCCTGGTGAGGACTTTCTTCCTAGCTTATATTAATAGATGTCCGCCTTCTTGCTGTGTCCTCACATAGCATAGATCGGGAAATATCTCTCTCTCTCTCTCTCTCTCTCTCTCTCTCTCTCTCTCTCTCTCTCTCACTCTTGCTCTCTTTCTCTCTCTCAGAAGACACCAATCCTATCAGATTAGGATTCCACCCTTATGATCTCATTTAACCTTAATTACCTTCTGAAAACCCTATCTCCAAATATAATCACATTGGGGTTAGGACTTCAATATATGAATTTTGGAGAGACGAAATTCAGTCCATAGCACCAAGATCTTCTGATTCCAAAATTCCTTGTTCTTGCCACTTTGTTTATGATAGAGAAATACAGAGAACATTTCTAGATGAAATAACAAACAAATTCACTGCCCTTTCATGATGTCCTCAAAGCCCTTGAAAATTGTTCCTTTATGAAATAGAGGCTGTAATATACTACATTCATATTTGAGCTTTAAAAAGAATGATATAACATGGATTTATAAGTTCTGCCATAGATATCCCTGATATAGCAAGTGAAAAAGTACACCACAGATAGCCAAACTTACAGAAGCTGAGAATGGAATGATGGTTTCCAGGGGCTGGGGGAGGGGAAATGAGGAGTTGTTGTTCAATGAGTATAAAGTTGCAGTTATGCAAGATGAGTAAGTTCTAGAGATCTGCTGTGCAACTTAGTGTTAATAGTTAACAATACTGTATCGTGCACTTAAAAATTTGTTAAGAGGGTAGATCTCACGTTAAGTGTTCTTACCACAAAACAGAAACAAAAACAAATAAAAAGAACCCACGAAGGGACAAAAGGAAACTTTTGGAGGTGATGGATACATTTGTTACTTTGATTATGATAATGATATCATGGGTGTTTTCATATGACCAAATCCCTCAAAGTATGTGCATTAAACATGCACCATTTTTCTGTATATCAATTATACTTCAGTAAAGCTGTTTACAAAAAAACCCAAGCCTCAGAACACAAGCGTGGTGTGATACCATTTGTTTTCAAAGGACAGTATATGACTTTGCTTGGGTTGCCATAACAAAGTAGTGCAGACAAGGTGGCTTAATCAACAGAAATTTATTTTACCTTAATTCTGGAGAGTAGAAGTTTCAGATCAAGGTGTCGACAGGGCTGGTTTCTTCTGAGGCCTCTCTCTGTCCTTGGATTTCAGATGATCATACTCTCCCTGTGCCTACACACGGCCTTCCCTCTGTGGGTATCTGTATTTGAATTTCCTCTATTTATAAGGGCACCAGTCAGATGGGCTTAGGACCTGCCCTAATTGCTTCATTTTAACTTAATTACTTCTTTAAAGAGCTATTTCTAAATACAGTCACATTCTGAGGTAGCCGGGGTTGGGACTTTAATATGAATTTTGGGGAATTCAGCCCCTAACAGACATCAGTATTGTATGTATGGAGTGTCCATGTGTGTATTTATTTTTGTAGAACATGCAGGTGGGTTTGCAAATGCATAAAGCAGTGTTGGGAAAAGTTTACAGTATAACAGCACTTGCCTTTGGGGTGGGGAATTGGTTTTGAAGATGAGGCATAAAGAAGAACTTTTGCTCTTGATTCCACACAGGTCTTCATTCTTGATTTCTTAGAACAGAAGAAAAGAATATATTTCATTTGTATTGAAAAGAATAAAACATTTTTTAAAACAATAAAAGGAGAAGTATGCAAGAAGGGCCATTTCTACTTCATTATGTAAAGAAGGCTATATACTGTAGACTCCAGGCTTCCAAGTTTGATACCAAAACCAGAGAGTAGTAGCTGGTATTATGGCTAAATAATGGGAACTTAATCCCTCTGTGAGGGTCCCTAACCTTCCCTCTCTGGACCTCAGTGCCATCATCTGTGGAATAAAGGGTCTGGTCTAGCGATTACATTTCTACATGTCCACATTCCATGGCTCATGTAGGTTGTGGAGAGAAAGAGTGGGCAGGAAAGAAAACAGTAGTCAGATGGGAATTACAAGCCTCATGTTGATGCCCGTATCACTGTGTGAAATTTACTTTTCCTCTCTGGGTCTTGGTTTCACCATCAGTAAAACAAGAAGCTCAAACTAGATCAATGGTTCTTACCTTGGTTCTGGAGTGTGCTAACCAGGAGTAACTTCACACGTGGCTTAAAGGGCAGTGGCAGGGGTCTCTCTCTCTCTCTCTCTCTCTCTCTCTCTCTCTCTCTCTCTCTCTCTCTCTCTCTCTCTCCCTCTCTCTCTCTCTGTCCTGTCACAAAAGGGCAACTTCGTATCTATCTATAAAATAATCAACTTCTGAAGAAGTTTTTACTTAGAGGAAGTGGTTAGAAGGCTAGAGGAAGATTCTCACAAAGAAAGGGGATTAAAGTTTTATAGGTGGCCTGGCAGTTTGGAGGCTTAGGATACTAAGCAGAAGGCAAAACATCTGGTGTGTGTAAGCATTTATATGTATCCTGGAGCATGGAGTGTGCGTGGAGATATAAATCTGCATAGGCTATGTGTGGCCAGATCACAGAGGATATCTTTTGACATATTAAAGGGCTTGACTCTTGCTG
>RJWJ010027387.1:0-22232 GCA_004363605.1 Indri indri
TCTAACGTGGTGCCTGTACCCGAGGAGCCCAACGCCTCCTGTGTCTGCAGCGGCTGTCACCAGGCACGTGTGACCAAACACATCGTTATCATCTCAAACTAAATTCTGTGAACTAAAATAAAATCTTAAGGCTTCCCCACCCCCAGCTGACTGAACGGCCCCCCTCTTGGCCAAGGGGCCCCCAGAAATACCCTAAAGCTGAGTTACGGCCATGAGAAGGGAGGTCGGACCTGCCTCGCCACACCCCTCCCTTCTTGGAAATATCTTCTGTGACTCATTAACACGCTAAGGCCACGCAAGACAAAGCTTAAACCACACCTGCAGGTTCTCAATTTACTTAACAGATCACCGGGTGCATGTCCAGCGACTTTGTCTCTGATTAGCAGACATCCTTATCTTAACTTAAAATATTCCAAGTCTTCAGACAAAGCTTCATTTCTTTAACCGATTACAAGTCAAAGAATCTTTGAACCCACCTATGACCTGTAATCCCCGCTTGGAGATGTGCTACCTTTTCAGGCCAAACCAATGTACGCCTTCCACGTGCTGATCTATGACTTTACGTGTAACTCCTGTCTCCCTGAAATGTATAGAAACAAACTGACCCAGCCATGGCGAGTCCCCTTGCTCAAGGCTTCCTGGGCGTGGCTCCGGGTCATGGTCGCACACACTCGGCTCAGAGTAAACCTCTTTAGGTTATTTTACAGAATTTGGGTTCTTGTCCATTGACAATTCATAGTCTCACCACCCAAGTAACCCTGTCAACTCCAACATCCATGTTTTCAAGTTCATCATACTCATCCTCAAATGCTATCGTCTTCCCTTTCAAATACTCAAATCCACTGTTTCCCTCTGTTCTGAGCCACCCATCTCGGGCCGGGCCGGCTTCTCCGGGACCGTCTGCCCCCAGCTCCAGCTCCAGCGTCAAGACTTTCATCAGAGACGCGGGGCCACTCCCTGCGCCCCCCAGCCTGCCCTGTCCCTGCCGCCCACACCAACGCGCCTTCTCTTGAGCTTCCAAACACGTTGTCGCCCAAAGGCTGGGGTGTTTTAAACTACGTCCTGTGTTGGCCTGTGCCATGCAGCACCACGCTGGATCTGCATGAGTATGTGACGACTTGTGTCAGCATGCCCTGCGGTGACCGGGTGGCCAGCAGGTGACGGGAGTTAGCGGAGTCACTGGCACCCCAGGCACCGACTGCGTCCACTCACAGTGTGTTTCTTCTTACGTGTCTACGCATTTACTTTGGTTACACATTTTTTCTTTATTTACACTGTGAACAGTGGGACCAAATGTAAAACGACACAGAACTACCCACACGCACTGCTCCAACACCCATCTGCCGGCTTTACTACAATTCACTGTTGTCATTACGGAGATGATGGTGAATGGTGCACGGGATGTCTCTGTTCTATCTTTGCATTTCCTGTGAATCCATAACGATTTCAAAATAAGAAGCCCAAAAATGACATTAAAAATTTTGGAAGATGGAGGAAACGCACTCGCAATCTCACCAGTCCAGTTCTGTACCCGTCCCCTCACTTGCCCGTCACGCCGCCTCTGCTGCGCTGTGTCCACGTGTTTGCACAGCCGCCCTGAGGCTTAGACTTGCAATTTTTAATGGAATCATATGCATTTACTTGGCTATTATAATTAGCTACCTTCCTACAGTTTTTATATTTTAAGTCAGTTTTGGCTTTTTGTAATTTTTAAAAAAACTTCCTTACCCGGTGAATGGTCTTTTTAAGATAAATTTCTGGGAGTCTGATGATTGAGCCAAAGGGTAAGATTTCCTCTGTTTGGCTTAGACGTCCACCACCACCTGCTTTCTGAGAGTCAACCTGATCACCCGGCCTGCAATGCCATGGATGTATGCAAGGTTTATCACAGTGGGTCTCTATTAAAACACCCAAACTGTTATCCTTATGTAACCTTCAATACTAACCTTAAAGACGAGACTTTAGACCAGACTCTAGGACAGGGGTGGGAAACTTTTCATGTTGGAAACCGCATTAATTTAGCTATAATCAAATAAAGGCCACATCCAAGAAACTTCAATTAGATATACTTAGAAATGTACATTATTTTGTAAAAATCTAACTACTATGTACTTGATAATTTCAAAAAATGAAAACTATTTGTTAATTTTAAAGTTAACTACCATTTTAATGACTTTGTTCCGTCTGCTTTTTGTTGGGAAGCATTTGGCTACTTGGTTGCAGCATGGAGGTCCATGGTTTCAGCTGATCCTCTAGATGGTATCAGTCATTTGCGACCTTAAGGACGTCTTGATGCGGGTTAGGTAGGAGAATGTAGATTCACAGCAATAAGTGGTGGAAGAGCAAGAAAGGTTTTTTGGGCACGTTGCCAAAGCCAAGGGTATTATTCTACTATTTTCCATGTTTCAATTGGATTTCAATTGGATCTTTCTTAGCATCAAACAATGACTTTAAAGTGTCATCTACTGAGAGCTGATCAATGCCATCCGTAGTTCTTTAGGTGCCTTGGTGATATCAACTACAGGTGAGGCTGAAATGCTAATTTGAGTGTGGTGCCATGATTCTCAAAGTCACTGAACCTTTCGTTGGGTTCTCCAACTAATAGGTCTATAACAGCTGTGCATTCTTCAAATGATTCGCATGTATCATCCTTTGCTAACTAGGGAAAATGTTCATCCAAAATTTCCTTTTGAAGAAGAAGTGTTTTGTAGAAAGATGGCTTTCTTCAAAATGCTTGGATTTTTTTTGCCACAATCATATATAGACTTAGTTTCACCTTGTAAAGAAATATTTGAGTTGTTTTGGTTTGACATGATATCACACAGAAATGCTGCATTCCTATAGAAATCTTCTTTCAATAATTCACATTTCTGATTCCATTCTTCATAAAATTTAACTATCTGTTCTCACAGAGATAAAATTTTGGCTAACACCTGTCCCTGCAATAGCCAACACACTTTAGAATGATACGGCAAATCCACACTGAATACCTCATCGTTCAACTTCAGCATGTTATGAAACCGGTGATGCCATGTTACATTTGCACCAATATAGTCAACAATACTTATAACTTGTTGCAAAGTGTCACTTAAAACAGCAGTTTTAGCACAGAGATTTTGCTGGTACAAGATACAATGAAAAGAACTGAGAGCATTTAGATCTTTTAAGACTTTTTTTATCTGTGCAATAAACCCTTCATGTTTTCCTGTCATGGAAGGTGCACAGTCTGTACATACACTCTCTAAATTTACCAAATTCAGTCCAACTTCACGCCATTTATCTTGAAAGTTGTTGAAGATATCTATTCCCCGTGTTCTATTTGCAAGAGTGCCCAAAATGAGTAACTCTTCGTAGCAAGAAAATCTTCTGTTATGATCAGAATGAAGTATAAAACCTGCACCGAGTCAGTAGTATCAGTTGATTAATCCAAAGTGATTGAATAATATTTATCTTCCTTTTGAAGTATTGCATGAAGTTGCTCTGTTAAGTTGAAGGCTAATTCATGCTGACAATCAGTTATGGTTCTCCTTGAAAGAGGCAGTTGTTTGTACTTCAAAATGTTATCAGTCTCTAAGCATGCTACCACTTTGACAATGCATTGTTTTACAATTTCTACATTACTGAATGGCGTCCCTTTTTTCCTGAGTATATAAGCTACTTTAGAAGTTGCTTTAGTGTCATTGTTTCCAGGTCTTATTGCTGCTTGAAAGAATTGTCTTTGCTTCTGCTTTTCATCTTTTAATTTCTGCAATACAACCTTTCGTGCCTCTCCCTCTAATTTAAAATATTTGTGGTCCTTATGAGTGTTATAATGCTGATGAGCACTGAATTTCTTTAATGTTGATATTGCAGTATCACAAAGCAAGCAAATCATCTTATCTTTAGCAGAAACAAGATAATACTGCAATTCCCAATCCTCATTAAAAATCTGTTTTCTTCCTTCAGTGTTCTCTTGGTCATCGTTGACATGGTGGGCTGTTAAGCAGACAGAATTAAAGAATACTGTTGAGCTGTGCAACTATTCACAAATTCCACTTCAAACAGAAACACAGTGCACTGTTGTCAAATGCTGGTAACAGACTGGTGTACTTGGCCCCCATAAACTCTCACCAACCAGCCTCATGCGGTGCTGGTGCCAGTCAGGCAGGGAAGTCAGAACTAAATCGTGAGTGTAGAGTGTAGCAGCCGTCAATTTAGCCCTTTTGGCTTACCAATGTTCTATCTGTGCTGGTCAATCTGGGAGGATTATTTCATTGAAACTTATTTTATTCTTTGGCATTTTAAATACATCCATTTTAAAAATAAAATAAAAACATAAAAGACAAAAACAAAAATTTCATAAAAATAAAAGGGTTTGTTCTGTAAAATTTGGATTCAGTCAAAAGGCTGCACTTGAGGACCTGGAAGGTCCCCACCCACCCCAGGCCATGACTAGGACACCTGCTGACCTCTCGCTCAGGCTCTGACGCCACCCTGCACTCAGGGGCCTCCGGTCCCACGCAACCACTCTGGCTGGAGAAGCCTCCCCGGGCCCCGTGTGTCCCCAGCTCTCCCGCTCGCTGGCTGGCACGGCCCCAGCAGCACGGCTTCGACCCAAAAGCCTCATCAGTGGACCTGCAGGTATGTGGTAAGCGTGGCAAAGGCAGGTTCCTTGAGTACCTGTGACACACAACGTGGCAATGTGGGAGGCATCAAGGCTCCCGCCGTGACAAGCAGAGGCAGCTCCTCTCTTGGGCAAGTTTCTCCACCTTGTGGCGAAGGTCGTTCTACTCCACATCATCTCTTGGGTCACACGTGGACCTAACAAACCGGGCATCTGGGGAGTTAGGTGGGAAATACACACCTTCGCAAGCACCCAGAGACCCGTGGCCAGGTTGGGCTGTCACTGCCGACAGGTTCCTGCCCATGGATGTGTCCTAAGTCTGTGTTCCATATCCGGGTTCCTCTAAGCATTCTGAAGCAACCAGACAACAGCTGTTTAAAGTGTCAGCATCTCCCTCGACAGGAGGGAAGTGGCGGCGTGGGAGTTGGGGCAGGAAATGAAGCCGTGTTCTCACACGTCCACTCGGTATCTCAACGTGCTCGCCGGGCTCACCGTGATGAGTGTCAGGGTTGTGCACAGCCCCAACCTCCAGGAAGCACACATCACACAGGAAACTCCCATCTTTCACGGGGCAGACGCACGATCACAGGTCTGCAGACTTTCAGGGGATTTTCTGGATCAACACGTCAGCTACAGAACCCTTTCCTGCAACATGGCTTTGCCGAGAAGCCCAGTAAGTCGCAGTGACCACAGGGGCAGGGAGCGGGCTGGGCCAGGCATGAGGTTGCCATTCACACCCCGCTGGGAAGACTCCGGGGCTCTTTGAAGAAGTGTCTGAAAACCACATCTGCCCCGCCCCACACCAGAGAGACAGAAAGATTCCCTCCCCGTGACGAGGAGCTCATTACCACAAAGACACTCGATCTGGTCAGCACTTCCCTTTGCTCACTTGTTGAATCTTCCTTGGTCACATTTGCGAGCACCGGCGCTGGGCCACTGCGGGGCCGGGCAGGAGGACCTGGCAGCTCCGTGTTTACCGGGACGACGGAGGATCAGAAGGCAGCCCTGACCCAGACACGGGCATGGGGGCTTTGCCCGTGCTCTGCCCTTCTGGTGACAGTTGCCTAGGTGATTTCACTTTCAAACTTTTTAGCTTTTCTTTGTGGAGATTATAATTTTACTTCGGGAGAAATATGGCTTTATTAATTTCAATAAAATGCAAACACTTTCAAGGTATCATAAGTTAGATTTTGAAATACATCGAAATCCCACCAATCTATTAGGGATGTGTGTGCACTGTAACCTATTCATTTCCTGTAAGTTTTGTTTTGAGATATTTCCACTTCACTTAAAAGGTTTAATTCGACTACCCGTCCTCACACGTGCGGCTGGAAAGCACCGGGGAGAGATTTCTCAATGCCGTCAGACTTCTAGGAATCAAACTCTGCGTTGCACTCCACAGTCCAGAGTTGGAAGCATTTTAAATACATTTAAAAAATCAGAATCATCAACGCCAGGCTCAATATAGAATGAGGCAATTAAAGTTAGGAAAAAATACGCCATTAGCTTTTTAAAATTGTCCCAACCTGTACCCTTTTCTTTCATTTTCCCTACCCCAAATCTGCTCCAAATTTATAAACTTCCCTTCCCTCTGCCAGACTGGAGACTGCCGGGCAGCGTGAGCCGGAACCTGTGGAGTCCCGCGCGAGCCCGTGGACACGACCTCCATCCGTGCAAAGGCTGGAGAAGTCCCGGCTTTTGCCTTGGAAAATAGGCACCTGGAGACGGTCGGGGGTCCGAGCGCTGGTTGTGAACGCCTGGCCAGCGGAGGAGACACAGAGGCTGCAGGAGGACAGGCCGACAGGGAAGCCCCTCTGGGCAGATTCACCTGTGGGTGGAGCGGGCGGCTGAGGGTCCTGCCCCAGGGCCGGAGGGGCCAGACGCGGGAGGGCGGAGGACAGGTGCGCAGGGGTACACTTGCCTTACCTGGCCTCCGCCCCGTCTGGAGGCGGTGCCGTCACATGAACCCACGGTAGGGCCATCGGCCCCAGCCCGCTGGTCTGGGCAGAGCCCTCCTGCATGCTGGGGTCAGGCCAGAGTTTGGAGGGAGCGACTCCTGCCAGAACTACGGAGTCGGAGTCACAAATAGGCGGGTGGCCGCGCAGACTCCCAGAGCCGCGTCAACCCCATTCCTAGAGCTCCGCCAACTGAGTGATGCCACAGCCCGTCGAGAGACGAGAAGACAGAGGACAGAACAGGGTCCGGCAGGACACTGAGGAGGCCTGCATTGCCCACACTGGTCAGAAACCAAACAGGAAGAGTCAGTAGCAAGAGTCCGACCCTCTTCGCCCCTCAGCACAGACAGTGTTTCAAAAAGGCGGGTGGCCCCCGGCTGAGAGGACATGAGGAAGGTGCAGGGAAGTGGCTGCTGGTTTGGGCAGCTGTGAAGTCACCGATGTCGTGGACGGTGATAATCCTGTCAGACGGTGGAGCCGGAATCGCGGTTGGAGGTGGGGCAGCGGTGGTGAGGCTCTGGGCGTGGGGTGCAGACACGATTCCCGGTGAGCTTCGCTGGGAAGGGGATGGAAATGGCGCCAGCGGAGAAGGAGTTTCTGGTGGGGCGTTGGTGTCAAGGAGGTTTGTTAAAATTTTAATAAGATGAGAAATACTAGAGCATATTTGTAGCTGACGGTAATAAAGTAATAAGAAGGAGAACCAACGACATGGCAGAAAGGAGTCTTAGGACGCGAGGAGGCGGATCCGAAGCATAGCAGGTGCTGTTGCCCACGGCAACGGTGAGCCGCGGAAACGCTCCCTCTCGCTGGTGGAGGAGGGAGGACGCAGGGCTCTGCCCAGCGTGAGCGAGGTCACGGGCACAGGCTCCAGGGTGGCCGCGAACCCCATGACCTGCCTCCCCTGGAGCGGAGGCCAGGAGTAGCCCCAGATCCTGGGGCGGCAGAGAGGAGGTGGGACCCAGACCCCGCCACGTGCCAGGGCTGGATCCACATGTGCTGAAACGGGCAGAAACTCCCAGGGGGATTAACGTCAAAGTGGATCTGCTGAGACGTGGAGACATTTGCAAAACTTCTTATCACAAAAGTCTCACGCGGGGTCCACACTCCCATGAGATCGACCCCCGCTGAGGACAAGACCACAAGCGACAAAAAGAAGGTGTCAAGCAGAAGGCAAAGGCATAGACAGACCTGAAACAGCAACACACATGACAATTTTTTTTTTTTTTTTTTGAGACAGAGTCCCACTGTGTTGCCTGGGCTAGAGTGCTGTGGCGTCATCCTAGCTCACAGCAACCTCAAACTCCTGGGCTCAAGTGATCCTCCTGCCTCAGCCTCCCGGGTAGCTGGGACTATAGGCATGCATCACCATGCCTGGCTAATTTTTTCTCTCTATATATATTTTTAGTTATCCAGATCACTTCTTTCTATTTTTTAATAGAGACGGGGTCTCGCTCTTGCTCAGGCTGGTCTCGAACTCCTGACCTTGAGTGACCCACCTGCCTCAGCCTCCCAGAGTGCTAGGATTACAGGCGTGAGCCACTGCGCCCGGCCGCACATAACAATTTTTTCTAGAAGTGAAGAACACAGTAAACAACAGAAAAGTACCCAGCATTTGATGTTACAGCTTAGATGCAGGGACAGAGGGGACTTGGGGGACAATTTGCAGAAACCACCCACAGTGCAGCCCTGAGGCGTGAAGGGGCAAAGCTAGGACGGGCCGTGTGGAGACCCAGGGTGAGCGAGGCCCGGCACCTGTGGCGAGACCCCCGCGAGGACAAGAAGGAAATTACAGGGAGTGGACGTTCACGAGAGCTCACAACGTCCAGCTTCTTACCTGTTACCCAGGGACCCTCACACACACACAGTGGGCACTGGGATTGCTCCCCTCTGACAACAGGGAAACTGAGTCACAGGTGCGAGCAGGGCCTGGGAGAGGCGATGGTGCAAGCTTAAGGGACGAGAGTCTTGCGGAACTGGGGGAGGGCAGCGGCTGAAAGGCCCATGGGGCTGAATGGACAAAAGCCAGACCCCTTGACTGTGGGGACGGTGTCTGGGAGCGCGGGTGCCGGGCGTGAGGGCAGAGCTTGCCTCTGGGGGGTCGGGGCCACGGGCAGGGCTGGGAGAAGGAAGACACGACTTCCTGACCCCCAGCTGCTCCACGGGCACAGGTGCGGCTCCATCCCAAACAGGGTTAGGGTTAGGGTTTGTGCTATGAAAGCATCTGACCTTCCAGAGACTGAGCAGCAAAGCCCGGTGGGGCCGTGGGAAGCCAAGCCGGGCTGAGCTGCCCGGTCAGCCAGCCCAGCCCCCTCCTCATCCCGCCTCTTTCCCGGAACGGCCGCGTCCAGGCTTCAGCGAGGAAGACGGTCTCCGGGTGCCAGGCCCCACACTCGCCACGCCCAAAGCAACCCCCACTGTGCCTGCCTCGCCCCTCAGGGCAGAGCCCGCTTCAGGTCACGGGACATACCACGGCCACCACGGCTGCTTCCGACGTGGCCCAACTGTGCTGCAGTAAAGGAAAGGCTCGCGCATCGGAGCACCTCCGACTGGGCCACACGGCGGCTGTGACCAGCCTGGACCTGCCCCACTCCCCGGACACCACATCCGTCCTACAGAGACGACTCAGAACCAAACGTCCTCCCACCTGACCAGCGCAGAAGGGGCAGGGCGGGCAGCGCACGTCGCCCCCACCACACGTTGGTCACAGCCACCTGCCACCAACGTCAACCCTCCCTCCACCGCGGCCTTTCTGCCACTGGACTCTGCACCTTCCACGGGCCGCGGACCGTGCCCGGGAGCCCCACAGACTCGTGGCTTCTTTCTCGCCCTCCCTGAAGGGCCACTAAAGACAAAGCGAGCTACAGGGGAGACCAGGGCGCGGCCAGCTGTCAAGTGCTCCCCGAATCCAGCCGAGCCCGAACGGCATGAGGACCCCCCAGGACAGGAGTCTCTGTCCGTGTGTCACACATTTCCTGAAGTTTCCGTCAGTAAGGGGCTGTTCTCTCTCTCGCACTCTGCCCACCACTGAACAGAAACTGAACGTTTTTCAAGGCACGGCACGCTCGAGGCTGCCCAGGCGTCGACCACCCGGGCAGCGCCGGAGCCCCTGTTTGGGAAGCGCCACCAATTAAACAGGTTCTTGTTTCAAGAGCCCGGGACACAGGGCTGGTGAGTAGATTTCCCCAAGGCAGCAGCTCATCTCTAAGTGGCTCCGCGAGACGTCTCTGCTGCGCAGCAAGGACACTCGTAAATAATACTCCTCGACGGTTAATTATCTGTAACGGCGAGTGCTGTGAAATCTGAAATTTCAAACATGAGAGCGCAGGTTGGTTTTGGTCCACGCTGACTTACAAGTGGCAACATGCCACTCCTGGGAGGACTCACGCCCGTCATTCTGTGTACAGTTCATTAAACCGTCAAGCGACGGGAGCATGGCCGTCACAGGGTTTGGAGGTGAGTACCCCAGGCTGTGATTGCTTGCGGGGTGTTCGGTCGAGCACCTTTTTGATATCAGCGTAGCAATGTTTGGACACGGCGGGGGTGTCATAGGTTTTAAATTATGGAAGCATTCGTCCTTTTATATCGCCTTTCCCCAAATATATGTCTTTAAACAGTGAAGATAAAAAAGTATGCCCCACTGAATCCCAGAAGGAGAGAATAATTTCTCATTTCACGAATAATTACGCATTTTCACAAATTTAGCAGTTATAAAACACAAGAAGAAACTGTGTTTCCTGAAGGCCTCTCTAGTTTTCAGATCCACACTTGCTTTTTCCTGGAGAGTCAGCAAACCCTGACTTCAAAGGCAACCTAAACATCGCCGAGTTTGCCAGGCACCATAACCGAGCATTTCCAGCCAACGGGAGGACTGACCTGCTCAAGCCAGCTGGTCTCCCCAGCTGTCAACGCGAGGCATTTCATAGCTGAACCGACCCGCGGCCTCGCCAGAAACGAGACCGATGCCGCCGATCGTAGGCCAGAGGGCACCCCTCGTGGTACTCACCGACCCAACTCCGGATTGAAGAATTTTCAGGCCCGAGGCTTCCTCCAGTTCGTCTTTGCTGTCAACTGTCAGGAAAAAACAAGAAGTACAGGGTCAGCTCGGAGAGCTTGGGCGTCTCAAGACACATCGAACACCCGCCTCCTGACACCTTCAGTCGCAGCACCGCCCAGACCGCCTAGCACGCAGCAGTGTTGGGAGCAAGCGGGAGTGAGCCCTGCACATGGCCCTGCTACCCTGCCAGCCCCCGGGCGGGCACGGCTGTGCCTTCGGTTTCGGCCGTGGGGTGACGTCATGGCAGGGAATCCACGGAATTGCCGTGAAGACTCGAAGGCAGACTGCACGGAGACGTGCTCTGCAAACTGTGAAGCCTCGTTTTAAATTATGTCGCAGTTAGTAACTATGTAACTATCGGGAAGCGAGTTCCGCTAGCATCAGGGATGCTGAGCGCCTGTTCCTGCTGCCAGTGCCGGCACCCCTTTATTCCCTCTTGGTCACACCCCGAGAGAAACAGGCCACGACAGTTCAGCTCCCATCAAAGCCTCCTGGTAGTTCGCTCCTGACTCAGGGTGAGGGGGGCTCTCGGAGAATGAGTGCCACCGCCGTCACGCTGGGAGCGAGAGGCTCTGGGACAGGTGGCAACGTAAATGGGACTGGGTAATTCCAGCACTCGCAGGTGAGCCCCGCGTGGAGAGGAGGAAGGTGCCAGAAGGCAACGGACCCTGGCTTACAGTTCTGTAGGGATATTTTCCTGGACAAAGCCCCGTCAAATGGAAATGAAAACCAGAAAAAATACCATTTTATTACAAATCCCAGGAACAAAGAGTGCGTTGCAATTGTGATTAATTCCGAATGAGACGGCAAGAGAACGCAATCGCTTTCCCCTCTCGTCGTGATGCACCTTCATAGTCTCGGCAATGAAATGACGTCTTCCGGAGGCAGAAAGATGAGCCCCTGCTAAGCCTGCGGCCCCTGCTGGGGGCCTCTCACTGTCTGGGGGAAGTTTCTCCCTCTGAAGGAAGAACATCTCTCACACGCATGATCACCGCGCACGGAAGGGCCGAACCAGGCACACGGCAACATGGGTGAGAGCAAAGCACCTCCCGCCCGAGGGTGGCTGGCCTGGGAGGGCAGGGCGGGCGCAGAGGTGAACCTTGGTGGGCAGGAGCATGCTCTTCAAAGAGATGGAGCAAGAGGACCGACGTGAACATTCTGCGAACACAGGGAGCATGGTTCCGAGCGCAGGCTTTCTGGGGTGGGACGAGAGGACTCTTGCCAACAGGCTGAGGGACAGAGAGCACAATGTCACTTTAAAATACTCCAGGTATTGCTACCGAGCGGTAACAGATCCCGGGGTCAGGAATGAGAGGTGGCCCGACCATTAATCGGGTGGAATAACCCATCCAGGGTCAGCAAACTTCCACAAAAGCCCGACAGGGAAGGTCTCGGCTCTGCAGGCCGAGGGCCTCCGCCTGGCCCTGCCCCGGGGCGCGAAGGCAGCGCAGACAGGCCTACGCAGATGGTCCTGCTTGTTCCCAATAACACTTCCGTGACAACGGTAGAGGGTGGGCCCACCGTGACTGCAGGCCGCGTCGACACTGTCCCAGCCCTGCCTGTGTAGCGCTTGCTGTATACCCAATGCTGAGGTCTCAGCACATCCTGTTTCCTGGGTTCAGAAATGCACCCCCACCCCCAACCCCACATTCTCCCACGTCCGGAGTCAGGTGTGTCTCAGCGCGTTGTGCGCAAATGCGGCGGCGATTCCCGGGAGTTCCCACCCCGAGGGCCAGGCAAGGCACCGTCCTCGGCCACCTGAGGCAGAAGGAGTCCTTGTCTCCCCCCCGCAACTTCCCACAGGCCAGGGAGGTGCCTGGTGTGGCCGGGACGCGGCCCCGCAAGCCCCATGCTGATGGTTGACCCAGTGGTGCAGGTGGGGCCTGGCGCACGATGGCTGGGTGCCCTCCCCACGGTGACGATGACGCGTGGGTGCCCACGGCACTAGTTCACGACGGCTGCTGGTCAGAGCAGCCTGGCCGCCCCCTTGCACCTCTCTCCACGTGACACGCCTGCGCCCCCTTCACCTCCCGCCATGATGGGAAGCTCCTTGAGGCCCGCGCCAGAAGCAGATGCTGGCGCCAAGCTCCAAGCTTTGCTACAGCCTGCAGAACCCCGAGCCAAACACGCCTGTCCTCATAACCACCTAGCCCCGGCATCCCGTTACGGCAACACAATACGCAGGAAGGGCCCCATGGCAGAACAGGCCGGGCGCCGCCGCTCGGCGGACAGTGACGGGGAGGGTGACCGGGAGGGTGACCTTGCAGCACTCTGTACGACCTCTGCACCACCAGCCCGCAGTAGCCTGGTGGACGCTGTCCTCCTGGGGGGCCCCGGAGCAGGGCCTCCCACTGTGAAAGGCTTTAACCCTTCCAGGGCTACGTTTCCTTTGGTGTGTGCGCAGGAGCGGTTTTGGGTGAGTGCGTCTGAGTTCACGCCTTCACAAAGCACCTGCTACGGTTTGACGGCACCATCTCCACTTGCTCCGCAGCCCACACCGAGACCCAGTGGGGAGCGGCCCAGCCTCTGTGAGCTCCTGGCGGATGTGCCCCGCAAGCTGGGACCTCGGGGACAGTTGGGCCATTCATTTTGTTTCTCGGGGTCTAAACCGCGCCTGCTGCTTAGACGTTCGTGCTCCTAGCGCCTCTGCACTCTCTGCGGGGGCCCCTCAAACCCGACCTGACCTTTCTCAGCTTCAGTCTAGTCAGCTCAAAACCACCAGCAAGTGAGGCAAACAACCTGATCTCGTGTTGTTTATGAAGAACTCACAGGTTTTAAAAGAGTAGAGGGGACTGATCATTCTCAAGCTGACCTAAGGCCAAAAGGTAAGTCAAAACCTAAACATTAACATAAATATTTTTAAAAATGAAGCTGGACGCTACTAAATACTTGCTACACGCCAAGTGCTGAGGCCAACACTGCTCTACGTGACCTCATCTAAGCCTCAAAGCCACACAGAATGTAGGCTCAGAAATGGGGAAACTGAGGAAATGCAGTGAGCGGCAGTGCTGAGTCAGAGGCGGGTCCGTCTCTGCCAAAGCTCCACCTTTGGTGTCCAGACACCAATTTCCCGACAGGTGCGCCCACTCAGGGAACCGGGGATTTGAGACTGACCCTGCTGGGCGGGGGCTGGGAGAGAACCACCCCAGTCCTCTCTCGGCTGGTCCTGAGTCCTGGTGCAGCAGGCCAGGCGGTCCCGGGTCCAGGGCCGAAACGGAGGGAGCAGCATTCTCAAGCCACCGTCCCAAGAGGAATCCCTGGACTGACCGTGGAGCTGTGTGGAGGGGGAGGGGCCGCCACGAGGAGGGGAGGGCCGCAAGGGGAGGGAGGGGCTGCCAGGTAAGGGGGCAGGGCCACCAGGAGTAGCAGGGCCTCCAGGAGGAGGGGTGGGGCTACCAGGTGAGGGGGCGGGGCCTCCAGGAAGATGGGGAGGGGCCACCAGGTGAGGGGGCGGGGCCAGGGGAACCCCATGGCAGGACCTCAAGGGAGCCCCTCATCCACCCGATGACGGAAGTGGTTTCCTCCAGAGTCCCTCTCGCGACAGCTGAGGAGGCGGCTCTGTGTCCGTTTTCCGCGTGTGTGGACTGGACTCTGCTCTCCACAGCCGCGCACAGTCTGCTGCCCCTGCAGGCCCCGCCCAGGCTGGCGGGAAGCCCCGGGGGCCACGTCGACGCACTGTCCCCTGCCCGCCTCTGCACTCCTGTCCCCGCTCTCCCGTCCCGCACGCCTGTGTCCCCTGCACATCTACACTGTACCCCCATCTCTGCAAGCAGCCACCTCTGTCCCAGGTGTGCTTAGTGACCGCGCTGCTTGTTTTGTTGATTAACCTTTTGTTTCACCCTCAGGATGACACAACATTCATCTAGACCTGCTGTTTCCGAAGTTTTGCACAGACAGGAAACCCGACCTCTTTTGCACCACGTGTCCACGTAAACCCACGGTCCCAAGACAGTCACGGCGCCTGCCTATAGTCCAGATTCCAGTCTGTGGTCTGGAGCATGATGCCTCAGTTTCCCCTTACGGAAACCGTCGCTCCCAGTGCTGATTTCGGAGTAGCTGGGGAGACTACGCAGGAGCCCTCGTGGGCCGTACCCAGCCCAGGCTTCGGCACACAGCCGGTGGTTACGCCGCGTGCCCTCTGACGGGCGTCTTCCTGGTCTGGTGGCGGCCAGGCCCGGCCTCGTAACAAGAAGGTGCCGTGTCCTCTCGCTCACGGCCTGCCTCCAACCCGCCACCGTGCGTCAGCGCTGCCCTCCACTGCCCAGAGACCAGACGCCAGCTGAGCCTCCCTGGAGACGCCGTTCCGGACAGCTCAGTCATCGGGGCCTCCTCCTGTGACAGAACTGCCACGGCCTCAGAGAGACGGCCTGGGCTCTTCCCCGTCCACACCGTGAAAGTGGCTGATGTCCCTCCTCCGTCCCTTCCACTGGTCCCGTACAGGGAGTCTGGGTCCCTCAACGGCAGGGCCTGTGTGGAAACCCTGACGTTGTTCCTGCCCCTCCGGCCCTTCCTCTGGCTTCTCCGCGCCTGCACCCGCTCGCTTGGGCGCTGCCCACAAGGGAGGACGCAGGGTCTCCATCCCGCTGAGGCTGAGGGCATGCGCAGGGAGGGGCAGGTGTGCCCAACGTCCTTCTCCTAAAAGAGGGAGGACCGCTCCAGGGACGGGGCAGCCAGCAGCAGTGCGGGGGCCCACATCTCCCGGGACCTGCACCCCACTTTCCCGACGTCATCTAGGGGTGCACGGCCTGCTTCACGGGTGCGGGACCAGACTGAGCAGCGCCTGTCACACTCCAGGCCTTCACGCATGACACGGCCCCTCCTCCTACCCTGAACTCGTCCTCCAACCTGAGGGCCACCTCTGGGCCTGGTGACCTTCCCTTTGCAGCGTCTGCTCCATCCTGCAGCCCTGTGGTGCCTCCGCCCAGAGTACGGGATGCTAACCCCCCTCCGTGAGGAAGCCTGACTATTTCCACCTAAATAACAAGACGAGGACGGACGCAGGAATAGACCCCGTGCTGCGCATTAGTAAACTGACTTTCAGAGCTACCTGAACCCACATTTTGTTCTTTGTCTCTGTTTGCTTGACAGGTGGAGACTGTCCACACTCCTCCCGCCTTCGCAGGAGGACCTCGGGAGCAGCCACGCGTCCTGGCTGGGCTGAGGCGCGTCGCGGCTGTGGGCTCCCCGCTGACACCTTCGCAGGAGGACGGCAGAGGGCTCGGCCTGATGCTCCCCAGGGAGCCGTGCTGGCAGCCGGGGCCACCGCTCCCTTCCTGTCTGACGGCACCCAGAGTGGAGCCAGCCGCGCACCCACCGTGCCTCTAGAATCCCGTGGTTGGCTGGAAGCCCGCAGGCCCTGGGAGGCGCCGGGGATTCCCGAAAGAGTCCAGGTTCCAGAGTCCCCTGTCTTCCGGCTCTTTGCCAGAGACGTCTCCCTGGAGACGCTGGACACTGTCCTGTCTCATCTGCGGGCTCCCGTGCCCCGAGCGACGTGGTGTCCGTGCACACACTGACCTTCGGTGGCTCCATGCTCCTTGTGGCCCTTGTCACTGGTGACTGCAGCTTCTTCCAGTAATGCTTGTTCTCGCCGCTTTCTGCACGTTAAGATCTCTCTTCGGAGGAGATGGACTGAGAGGCTGTGCGAGTTTGCCTTTTCCTGGCATGGAGCGAACGCTGTGCATTTTCCTCGGCACGGCCCTCCTGGGGGTTGCCTGCCTTCCCTCCCTCCCTCCCTCCTTACCTCCCTTTCTCTCTCTCTCTCAAACATTCCTAGAAGACAAACAGTAGCTCGGTGTCTTCAGCACTTTTTGTGAGTCTCAGCTCATCCCGACGTCCTTCCCAACGTTACTCCTACACGTCGTTGTTCTAGAACGTTCCCTCCAAGTTCCCTAAGCATCCATGTGGGTTTCTTTCCAAGCATCCCTGTCCCAGGTGTTGTGCTGTCTGCTGCCCCCCACGTCTGATGCCTGCGCTGGGGCTCAGGGGACGTCTCCCCTCCGGGTCTAACCGTGGACTCACCCAATCTCTTTCCGGAAACGGAGTTCAGGGCCAGGGTGAATATCTGACGACGCCACCACTTCTACTCGTGCGTGTGAACTCCGCCAGGACGCTGCTGCGCCTTTTAGGTCTTTGCTGGAGCATTTCCCAGGAGGGGGGACCTTGCCTCGGCCGGCTGGGTGCTCAAATTTCACCTCTGAGTATTCTTTCAAGCCAAGTTCTGGACTCAAAGTCGAGCTGGTGCGTGTGGCCGCGTGGGCAGGCCGGGGTGGGGAGACACCGGAACGGAGTCAGAGAGCAACGTATAAAGCCCATTTTTATCTTCATGGGAGACAAAAAGGGTTTCCAAACACAAAAAGAAGTCCTTTAAAATTAAATTCACTAGATGAAGGATATGCAAATTATCTGAAGAAGCGGAACCTTATAACGTTCTCAAAATTCTGCAATAGCCTATTTAATTAGTATTTTAATTTATCAGACTAATTCTTTGCACTTGACAATTTATGCAGCATTCCGTATAATTAAGCACGTAGCAACAGTGGAATAATTTTGCCCACTCTCTTTATCCCGGTTATTTTAACCTGCAAGAGTGTGCAGAAGTCTCCCTGTATCTAAATTACAATGGGGCGACTTAATGGCTTCGTTTCATCAGGAAGCAGGAGGACAGGGAGGCCCCGCGTGGGCAAGGCTGTCACCTGGGAAGCCTGGGTGGCGGCTCCTCCGGGGAAGGTCCTCGGCCCTCACGGGAGGAGCCAGGTTTCTGGCCGAGCTGGAGCCCTGCTCGCAGGGCAGAGAGCTGCGTCCCACACACAGTCCGGCTGGAAAAGCTGCCTCGCTCTGCCACGCTCCCACACCCAGAGACTGGGGGGGAGAGTCCGTCAGTTGGCTCGGAAACCCGGGACCTCTGAAGGGACCCTGCCCTGACAGTGGCAGCCCCTGGCCGTGCCACCTTTGCATCCTGCACAGAGGCCGCCCAGCCGCACAGCTCTCCCTCAAGAGGAACCGGTCCTGGGAAGGAAACAAGATGTGAAGGGACGTGTGGTCGGTGCGAGGGGCACAGCCCACACCCCCGTCCAAGTCAGGACCCACGGCCAGCTGCGGCGTGGAGCCTGGTGAGGCCCAGGTGAGCTGCCGACACCTGCCCTACGGAGCAGGCAGAGCCTGCTCTGGACCCTGCAGCGGCCGCCTGCCTGGCTGCCTGGCCCCACCGCCAGCAGCGACGGTGCCAGCCCGCCGGAGGCTGCACCCCCACCCGCCGGCCACCCCGGGGGCTCTGCACACACTTCGGCTCTTTCTCTGGAGCGACGTGTGGCCCGGAGCCTGGGAGTGGGGAGGTCTGCACAGGGGAAGGTCAGCCAGGAGAAAGACGACTGATCCCCACGTCGAGCTGCTGCAGCGGGAAAGCGTGGGATTCCGCACGAGGCGCGTGCTCTCCTGCGACGCCCAGCGACCACTCGCGCGTCTCTGCCTCTGGGCTCCTGTCCTGGCGGTGTAGCGGGTCGGGGCGGTACCCACAGCAGCGAACGGGGGAAGGAACCGTCTTGCAACACTGAGCAATTCCTTTCACGTTCCCATGTTTGCGTGTTGGTCTAGACCTAACACGCGAGTCACGCCGCTGGTTCGTGACATCAGCAACTGGATGGATGATAAAGCGAGAATTGCACCTATTTTATTTTTATAAAAACACTGATTATAATTAAATTTTCGAAAAATAGAACTAAAAATTCAGTTTTATTTAAATAAGTTTGATTGAAAGCTTATATATTTGTGAATTATATTTTGTTTTATAATTTTCATAGCTCATTTTGAAGAAAAATAATCTTTGAAACACAATTTTAATTTTCAATTTAAAATGCATTTTATAGTTTTGATAAAAATACTTCTACATTTTATACCCCGTGTGCAAAGGCAGTGGGGTCATTTCTGTCTAAAACACATCAATTTCATGAAAATCTTCATTAAACGATCTACCGATTTTGTGAAACAAGGGGAATAAAATACATTTTTAAGTAAATATGCAATAATTAGGAATTACGCACGTTGTTATTTTCACCCAAACCTCTCCAGCCCATCAAGAGAACACTGCCACGCGCACGACAGTAATTCAATACAGCTGCCTTTTACATTGGCTAATTTGCAGGTTATGCATATTTAAACAGACTTTTTCGTTATGAAAATATATTTTTTGAAGTATAAAGATGGACGTTTTTACACGGCCACAAGTTTGACATATACTTTCAAATGCTTAAAAACCTGACGTGGAACCCCATCTCCCACCTGCACTCTCGCGTGGGTCCCCGGGTCCCTGGTCACCCGCCCAACCCCCGCCCCGGCAGCCCCTCCCTGTCCCTTCCCCGCCCCCACTGCTGGGCCTGGAGCCCCTCCCAGCAGGGCCTGCTCTCCCACCCCAGGTACCGCAGTGCCCCGCGGCCTGTCCAGCCCCTTAACCCGCTTCGTCTCTCCCCGAACACTCGTCACCCTCTGACGTGACATACACTCGTGTATTATCTAGGCTTTCACATGAACGCAAGTCCAGCAACAGCGGGGATCTGCCCCAGTGCTCAGAACAGTGTCGGGTGCACAGGAAGCTCTCAGTGAAGATCTGTCCAGGGAACGAATAAGTGATTTGTGGAATTAATGAACAAATTCACCCCAGGGTAATGTCAGACCATCATCATCACCAGGACTCTGACATCACCGTTATCATCTCATTACTGGCACCGCGTTGGTGCTGGCATGGGTGGTTTTCCTGTGCCCCCCACGCCCGCAGCTCTGGTGTGCGAATCGGTCCACAAATGACATCTGAGCCCGCCCTATTGGGACTCCTGTAACTAACTCTCTTCTGATGTAGGCTGCCACCCCACGAGCGCAGGCTCGAGATCACGCAGACACCTTCCCACGCACAGCTAGACCGGGCTTCCTGCTTCCCACACGGTTACGTGAACCCGACTGTTCTCCTGCGAAGCAGACACGCACCGCTGACGGTGTCAGAGCACAGCTGGAAAGACGGCATGCGGGAGGGCACGCGTGTGTGGCGTCTGCGATCTGCCCAGCAGCGGGCGCACGTTCTGTGATGTGCCGTGATCCACTGCTCCGCAACAACACGAACCACGGGGAAATGTTTTGATGTTAATCATTTTACATCAAGTCATCTGAAAGTAACATGTTGCCACAATGTTTGGATATTTAATTTTGCTAACTGTCAGAAAGAATTAAAATAACCCTAGAACATAACTGCTTTCCTGACAATTATTTACTAAAACCAGAGATACCATTTAAAGCCTAATTCTAACAGAGGGAGAAGGGAACAGGGGTGCCCTGCCCTCGCTGGAAACGGCAGCTCATCTCTCCCCTCCTCCACTCTGGTCGCCGCAGGCCGTGGGGCAGAGGGAACCAGGAGCCCCGTCCAGGCCGCCGCGGTCTCGGGCGGAAGAGTGTTCCTGTGGCCTGTGACTGTGGGTTGGTGCCTGACCCCCCAGAGGAAGATTAGAGGCAACGGCAAGATAGAGGTTCCACCAGGACCACCCCCCGGAACTGTCTGCTCCTCCACACGCTGATCTCCAGTTTAAAAAGGTGCCACGTTACATACTTAAAACAATGCAATGGTGTGGTGGCTCATGCCTGTGATCACAACACTTTGGGAGGCTGAGGTGGGAGGATCACTAGAGGCCAAGAGTTTGAGGCCAGCCTGGGCAACATAGCAAGATTCCATCTCTAAAAAAAAAAAACAGCTGGGCGTGGTGATGCATGCTGCAGTCCCAGCTACTCGGGAGGCTGAGGCAGGGGGATCGCTTGAGCCCAGGAGTCGGAGGTTGCAGAGCTGTGATGATGCCACTGCACTCCAGCCCAGAGGACAGAGCAAGACCTTGTCTCGAAAATATATATATACACATAGACACACATACATATGTAATATATATATATACATAAAACAATTCGATGACCAAAGTCTCACCCTCTTTAGAAAAGAAAGATGCTCGGCAGGTAAAACAGATGTTTATTTATTGACATGTGTGTGATATACATTGTTTTACTAAATGTGCTCATCACAGTTTCCTGGAAAGGGTCCCCCTTGCCGAGTCATGTGACTTTCTCTTGCTTGTTACAAATTTTTTTGTTAATTTGTAATTCAAAAATATTAATATTTTGTTTATAGTCAGTTAAAATATTAGGCAGACACCGAAGAATGTTTATAAAGTACGTGTCAGCTACAAAGAATAAGACAGCGAACACGCGTGCCGTGCCCCACCCTGAAGAAGAGAGAAAACGTGAGTATCACGTGTGACGCTTGCTGTGAGCTCTTCTTGCCCCATCGAAGGTGGTGACTCTCCTGAATTCTGGGTCCACCATTTCCCTATTTTCTGCAGACTGTTTTACATATGTGTATGTCCCTGACCACACATTGCACACGGTGGACCGGTGGCGTACGTATTCTTCTGCAATGTGACTTGATTCTTCTCCCTGACTCTGTGTTTCTGAGGCCCAGACTTGGTTTTCGCGTCACCGCGGCTCACACACGTCCAGTGCCGCGCGGCTACGTTATCCACATGCAGTTTGTTTCCCGCTCACTCGTGCAATCCGGGGCAACGGGGTCGTTGCTTTGTTTTCCCTCCATATCTCCAACAGTGCTGCCGGGAACATTCCCGGACACGTCTGCAAGCACACACAGAGAATTCTCTCCAGCAGAATCACTTGGACATGATGTCTCAAAGTGACCATGTCAATTCGCTCTCCTGCCACCAGCGCGTGAGACTTTCTGTGGCTCCACGCCCTGGCTAGTTTGACTCGAACCGTCGCCAGCATGGCAGCCGCACCGCGGCACCTCCTCCTGCCTGCGACTTGCGCGTCTATGACCAATCGGTTTGGGCATCTCACTGTTCGTTCACTACTCACGCTTCCTATATGAAATCTCTGTTTCTGCTTTTTGCCCATTTTTTCTATCAGGTGATTTGTCTTTTTCTTGTTGCTCTGTAGGAGTTCCTGACACATTCTGTGTGCGGAAACTGTCAGTGACATGGGCCGCGACTGACCTCAGTTTGCAGTTTGGCTTTTTAAATCTCTTGATTTTAATATAGTCTAATTTATCATTTTCTTTAAGGCCTGCACTTCTGGTATCTTGCTTAAAAAATTCTCTCCCAGCCCAAGATCATAAAGATATAATTCTACATATTTTCCTAAAAGATTTAAGTTTTGCCCTTCACACGTAAGCCTTACATGAATGTGATCTGAGGTAGAGGTCGTTTCGGTTTTTTCTGATTGAATCCCCAACTTTCCCGGCACAATGTAGCGCACAGGCCGTCTGCCGTGTCCCCTCCACCATCGAGCAGTTCCACGCGAGGGCCTCTCCCACCTCCTCCGTCTGGACCCGGGTGTCTCCTGCCCAGACCCGCACCGTCTCACGGCGGCGTGAGGACCACGCCTGCTGGCCACATGCAAAGCAGGTGCCGCACCGGGACGTTTCTCTTCTGGGCATTCTGGCAGTTTTGCCTTTTTGTGCTTAACACATTTTAGATTCAGCTTTTCAAGTTTATGAATAAACAAATCTGCCAGGATTTTGTTAAAATTTTATTGAATCTGGGGGTTTGGGAGAATTGACATCATTACTCCCAATCTGTGAACACGT
>RJWJ010027388.1:5159-22363 GCA_004363605.1 Indri indri
CCGGGGAGGCAGGTGGGTTCGACTAGGAAGAGTAGGGTGCCTGGTCGTAAGGGTTGGGGGGCTTCTGCCGGGAGGGGCGGTGGCCTGGTTGGGGAGCGGGGGAGGGGGGCTTGGCCGGGAGGGGCGGAGTGCCGGGTCTTCGGAGCCGAAGAGCTCGTCTTGGAGGGGTGGGAGGTTTGGGCCAACAGGGACCGAGCGAGTAGGTGCTGTCTCGTGCCTGGCAGAAACGCGGATTCCTCCGCGACCCATGGTCAGCTTCAATTGATCGAGCCACTAAGGTGGAGGCACCGCCTATACCGCTCTCCTTTCCCCACAAATAAAACAACCTTTTCCGCAGGTTGTCAGGGCGTTCTACACATGTAGATGAAAGACCCCAGAAGGAAGGAACAACAAACGTTGAAACACAAAAGCGTGGCTGTAAACTCTGCTGGGTTTATGATGGATGATTTCTTTTCAGAATTATGTAGAAGATTGAAAAGCTCTTAAATTTAAGTCCCAGCTCAAATAGTATGATTACTCTGCAAAGAAGTGTTTTTTAAACCACAGGTTGAAATATATTAATGAGTGGGCTCAGTTTACCGTCTGGTGACCAGCATAAAACACGTAACAATAATAACAAAATAGAATGGGGGCGGGGAGAATAAAAACCTGCATGCTACATTGTAAGGGTATTGTTCCGTGAGTCTTGTTCTGCAGGTAGATCATGTGATCAGTGTCTTTTATTCCTATTAGAAGATGCATCCCTAACTACTTTAATGCAGCATCTGCCTCACCATGCCTTTGATAGTATACTTCACCAATGGCTTCCTTGTTTTTAGAAATTCCTTTGCAAACCTCAACAAATATTTTTCTTGACCTTCTGTTTTTAAGGTAAGTTATTTGTCTAAGTAACCTCTTAAAAAGTTATTGATGTTTCATCTGTTTGCTTTTAAGGTTTGAAGTTTTTTCCCACTATGTCTGAGCAAGCCCATGAATCCACTATGCTATGCTATGTTATGCTATCCACTTTAATTATCATTAATCCGCCAGATATGCATAAGTTTTTAATAAACAAGTAGGTTTTGGACCAACTTGGAAGAATAGTGTATTCAACAGATAGTATGTTGTTAGCAGCTGTAACTAAAATTTTCAGTGGCTTAATGCAAGAGAAATTTCTTTCTGGCTCATGTAACAGTTTAATAATGCAGATGTCATTAGTCAGTGAGCCCATGCCTCTTGCGTCCCTTGTAACAGTAACAGTAATAAACAAACGTTTTCTGTAAGGAGCCAGAGAGTAAATGTTTTAGGCTTTATGGACCACAGGGTATGTCTCAACTATTAATACTGAAACTGCCTCTGCAGTTGCACCTCCTGTAGGCAGTACTTTAAAATGAACAGGCATGGCTATGTTCTAGTGAAATTTTATTTACAAAAATAGGGAGCCTGCTGGGTTTGGCCTGCAGGTTGCAGTTTGCTAACTCCTGCCATAGAGCCTCAGAGACTTACACATTTAGTTAGTGGTTGGGCAAAAAAAAAAAAGGGCACACCTACTTTTTAACCACATGAGCTCAGAAATGACATACAGCATTTTCTCTACCATATGGTTAGCAAGAATGAGGCCCCATCTAGATAAAAAGGGGGGAGGCTGGGAAGTGTAGTTCCTAGCTGGACAGGTACCTCTCACAACTACATAATGGAATGAGAGGGTGGCAGGGCTGGGGTTATAACTAGCTGTCTCTGCCACAAATTATATTCCCCTTAATTTGGGTTTCTTTTTTCCACTGGTACATTTATTTATCCTTACAATATATAAAGATATTATATATTGTACAGTATTTATGATTTTTTTCAAAGCCACAAAACACTTTTTTTTCAAATAGAATCCTAGGCTCTCTATGTACAAAACACCAAAGTGGAAATGCTGTGGAATTGAAGCAAGGAGGATAGGGGAGGGGCAGAATGCTGTCAGCTCAGCCTTCCCCTTGACAGCCATAATGGCCATAAAGTACTTTTGTGGGGGAATAAGCCACTACTGCCATAGCATTAATACTGTGACGATAATGTATAGTTGATAAAATCATAGAACTCACCATTTAGTTTTTTAAAATCACCTGAAATTTGAGTCCTTCCAGATGACTCTTTACCAACGTCTCTAAGTTCTTGAGTAACTACAGTCTCTTTTGGATACCACCATTTATAAAGCTATTAAGGGAATTCATTATAAGAAGGGGTTTTGTCTCACTCTTTTCCTCTTCTTCCATGTAAATCAAGTTGAATACATTTTGATTCCTCAGTTTTCTTTAGAAAAGTTGAAGTTATTAAGCTACTCTTAATTTCTTTACATCCATCATTGCTTCAAACGACCAAAGGAGGATGATCTAGTATTAAATCGGCTTTGAACCTCCTATTCTTTTTTTTGTTGTTGTTCTAAAATAATGAATTTTTTTTTCAGGATTCCACCTTCATCAAGAACATTATCTCTGGAGCCGACACATTGTGGCACTATTCTTACATGAAATAGAAAAAAGAACCCACTAAATTTTCCCCAAGATTGGTTTTATATATATGTGTGTGTGTGTGTGTGTATATATATATATATATATATATATTAACCTCAATAAAGATCATCAGCAAGGAGAGGGGTTGAAGCCTTTCAGGAATTGGTATGGTGATTCACTATTGTCTGACTGCACTAAGTGATTAACCAACAACTATTTATTCAGTGCCTGCTGTGCACAAAGCAGTTTGAGATAGATGGCATACTTTTTCTAGTGGAGAAGACAAATCTAATGATAATAACTTACACACAAATAGCTCTTTAGTTGAGAACACAAGTTACTGTGAAGAGAAAAACAAAAGTCATTTGGTAAGAAGTGCACAAAAAGGGCCTATACTAGCAAATGTAAGGGTGTTTATTCATTCTTTCCATAATTCATTTATTCACCAGATATTTATGAAGTGATTACTAAATGCCAACCACTGTGCTAAGCACTGTTCAACAGTGAAGGAGATAAGCATGGTCCCTACTTTCATGGAAATTATAATGAGTTTGAGCAGTGGTTAGACCAGCATCATCAGCATCACCAGGAAACTTGTCAGAAAGACAAATTCTCAAGCCTTATCTTTAAAGGTTGGGCCCAACCACCTGTGTAGTAACAAGGCCTTCAGGTGATTTTAATGCACAGTAAAGTTTGAGAACTACTAGTTTAGAGGAAGGAAAATTTAATTGTGAGCTGTAGTTTCATCGAGGAGGGAGAATTTGAACATAATACTCAGATTAAGAAGGTGAGAAAGGGGACAGAGGACTTCCTGGCTGTGAGAGAAAAACCCACCCCCACCTACTCAGGGACAATATCTTAGCAGTATTTCCTTCTCAACATCTGCATCTCTCTTCCTTGCCATTGCCTTAGTTGAGGGCCTCATCATGTTTCATCCAGTTTTAACTCTCTTCCCTGTGTTCATTCCTACATCCTTCCAATCCACCCTCTACACTGCTGCAATAGTAATCTTTCTAAAGCACACATTTGATCATGTTATTCTCCTGGTAAAAAGTTTTCTGTGGCTCTTTCTGCCCACATTCTTAAGTCAAATGGTGCCAGGAACCAGGTAACTTAAATGTATGAAGTGGCTTTTTTCAAGACAAAAAGGAGTAGGGAAGACTGGTGAAGAGAAAGAGAGTTTACCAGGATATTCCCGGAGGAATTTAAATTTAGTAACAGAATTTTGCACTCCAGATTAGACCATGGCTACCAGCATATGATCTCTGACCCATGGGATCAAATCCAAAGTCTTTGGTATGACACCCAAAGCTGCTGTGATCCAGCCTCTGCTTTACTCTCAGACTTTTATTATTGCTTTGTCCCACACCTCATTTGGCATTGATTATATTGCAATACTCAGCAGTTTGTGGAAGATACCATGACACTTCTGCTTCGAGGCCTGTGAACAACAGGTGGTCAATAACCAGCACCTGACTTCTTGCTTTTTTTATATTTACATATTATATTCTCCCTTTACAGATTCACAGCCAGCTCTGTGCAAATAAAGCTAATGAATTTTTCAGACACAAATAAATGCCTCCATTGTTGTCAGACATTAGGTGTGATATTTTGAACACTGCCCTAGATCTGGAGACAATTTTTAAAAAGTAAAAACTGTTATAATTACAAAAGCATTATTTATTGTAGCGAAGGCAGTATAAAAAGCTAAGCAAAAATAGAGGGAAACATCATAATCATTGTATATTCTTGCAGACCTCTAAAAAATCATATTTGAAAAAATGGATATATACTGTTTTGTAGGTGGATATACCGCCTAACAAATAGTCTCAACATCTTTGCACATTAATATTCACCTATAAAATCCTTCTAAATAGGTGCATGACATTTGGATGTGTCACAAAATACACAATTTCCTGATGTTGGGCATTTTGGTTCTACTTTACTCGTTATTATAAATAACTTTGGGAAGTACAGTAGCAACTTTGAGGCTACAGTAATTCCTTAATTCTTTCCTAGAATTCTAGTAGAATGTGGACTCTTCTCCGACAACACGCAAATATTTGGGCATTACCAAAGAAAAATTCTCTTTTGATGGGCGAAAAAGCTATCTCATTGCTTTATTCGCAGGTCCTTGATTACCTGCCTGTCACCGTGGTTTCGACAGTGGTGTGTCTGCCACCGGGAACAGCTACCCAGGCCACCGCCCACCGTCTGACCTCCGCCAAGGTGACGCGGCGCAAAGTGAACCGGCTTGGACGTGACGCGTGCGTGCGAGCGCGCATGTGCGTACGTGCGTGTGCGCGCGCGCCTGCGGCCTGGAGCGTCATCACCGAGCACCCGTGGCTGCGCCTTCAGCGCTAGCCCTGTTAGAGGTATCACCTGTTCGCTGCTCTCTTCCTTCGCCCCTCCACAACCCAGATCAGGTCGGGGATGAATTTCGAGAGGGGAGTCCGAGGATCTGGGGTCTGATTTCTCTTCCTCTCGACATATTTTCTTTGGGTGTGTGGTGGTGCTTGAGAGGGCGGTGCAGGGAATGGCCACACCCTTTTACTCCAGCCCTTGGCCTTCGTAGTACCCCTGGAGTGATCAGCTAGTCCTACCCTCTCCTTCCACAGATGACCCTATTGGAGAAGTGTAGGGGAGTGGAAAGACCGGTTCCCTTCTCCCAGTCGCAAGCCTAGTCACAGAGTCGATTGTCAACCCAAGCGTCCAAACCATCAGGCTAGGGCTCTGGTGTCCTTTAGAAAAGGCCGGTTATCTCCAGGGATTGAAGGTAGATAAAGCCCGCTTACTGCACTTCAAAGAAAAGGCCCTGTGCCTTTTCTGTGCCACTGCCACCAGAAATGCTATTTAGAATAAGTCCTCCGTAATCCTGAAAAAAGATGCTTTCTGCAGCCCTGCCTTTATACTTCTTATTAATTCTGATTTGGTGAATTGAATGAATAATTCACTTTTTTGTCTTCCAATGTCTGAGGGTACTTACAGTCTAAAAAGGGAGTTAAGTCTAAACAGGTGGTCTGAGGATAAAGTATAAATTAAAATGACGTAACAATTATTTTCCCTGTATGCATTAGCCCCTCTCATCAAGCACCCAAAAGAACACCTTAGGTGTTACTTCTTTGGCCCTTAAGATTTTGAACAGTGAATACCTTCTGAGTGTGTTGTGGTCTGTTACAGGAAATGTGTTTCTGATCATCAGAGTCTCAACCATGTTGTCAAACTGCTTGCAGAATTTCCTGAAAAGTACAAGCACTCATCTTGTATATTCAAGATTATGCCAGCGGTTAACAAGAAGTAAAAGGAGGTTTTTTGCAACTGTGCCAACATCTAAATTGCGTAGGCGGGTTGTCATTACAGGCATTGGGTTAGTGACTCCTCTTGGTGTTGGAACGCAACTGGTATGGGATCGTCTTATCCAAGGAGAGAGTGGAATTGTTTCAGTGGTTGGTGAAGAGTATAAGAGTATCCCTTGCAGTGTTGCTGCTTATGTTCCAAGAGGTTGTGATGAAGGTCAGTTCAATGAACAAAACTTTGTGTCCAAATCAGATATCAAGTCCATGTCTTCTCCCACCATCATGGCCATTGGGGCTACAGAATTAGCCATGAAAGATTCTGGCTGGCATCCTCATTCAGAAGCTGATCAAGCAGCCACTGGCGTTGCAATTGGCATGGGAATGATTCCTCTTGAAGTTGTTTCTGAAACTGCTTTGATGTTTCAGACAAAAGGTTACAATAAAGTTAGCCCATTCTTTGTTCCTAAGATTCTGGTCAATATGGCAGCAGGCCAGGTCAGTATTCGATTTAAACTCAAGGGCCCCAATCATGCAGTATCCACAGCCTGTACCACAGGAGCTCATGCTGTGGGAGATTCTTTTAGATTTATAGCCCATGGTGATGCTGATGTGATGGTGGCTGGAGGTACAGATTCTTGCATTAGCCCTTTATCTCTTGCTGGGTTTTCCAGAGCCCGGGCTCTGAGCACAAACTCAGATCCTAAGTTGGCATGTCGACCGTTTCATCCAAAGAGAGATGGTTTTGTAATGGGAGAAGGCGCAGCTATACTGGTGCTGGAAGAACATGAACATGCTGTTCAAAGAGGGGCCCGAATTTATGCAGAAATTTTGGGCTATGGACTCTCAGGTGATGCTGGTCATATAACTGCCCCCGATCCTGAAGGAGAAGGTGCCTTAAGGTAAAGACTGGTTGTTTCTTTCAAAATATGTCTTCAATAAGATACTTTATTGTAGTCCCAAATTAGGAAAAATTGTAGTATCAGGCCTTGGTGTACAGTATCTTTATTGTTTTTCCATTTTAGACTAAACATGGTTTTGAATTCTTTGCTTTAAACATTCGAAATATTTGAAAACATTTGAACATCCTTACAAAAATTGCATTTAAGGCCAATAAAGTTGTGAAGAAGACCATATGTGTCTCTGCCAACTTTTCCTGCTTCCATTTCTGCTTAACAAGCCTCAGTGTGCTCCTTCCCACAGTCGTCCTCCTCCTCCTCGACCCTTCATCAGACTTGGAGAGTAAAATCAACCCTTCTAGATGTGTCTGGTCTCCGCTCCATTTCAACAGGCTTCTGTTCTTTTCAAATCAACAATTCTCAATCTTTAATTACCCAGAGATCTTATTGAAATGCTGATTCTGACTCTGTACATCTAGGGTGGCACTTGAGGTTCTGTATTTCTAATAAGCTCCCAGGTCATGGTGATGCTGCTGGTCTAAGGGCCATGCGTTGAAAAGCAATTTAACAGTTGTAGAAGAGATAAGTAGTATGTTTAAAAAAAAAAGAAAACCTGAAATGTTAGCTAAAAGCTTAGTGTTTTTAAATCATATTATGTTTTACTCAGTTAAATTAGCCAGGAGTTAGTAAACCTTTTCTGTATTGGGACAAGTAGTAAATATTTTTGGCTTTGTGGGCCATAGAGTCTGTTGCAAGTACTCAGCTCTGCCATTGTAGTGTGAAGGCAGCCATAGACAACAAGTAAATGAATGGGCATGGATGTGTTCCTATGAAAGTATTTACAAAAGCAGGCATCTAGCCAGGGCCACGGTTTATCAACCCCTGAGTTACACTTTTGAGTTTTAGTGAGTAGTTGCTGGTGCTACAAATGTCAAGCATAGTAACAAGCTAGATGAAGAAATACTAATATTTAGGAGAATCCTTTCAGCACACTTCAAATTATACTCGAAGCTGCCTATTAAGAAATATTTGATATAGATATAGATATATCTCAGGAACTAAAATTATGTTGACATGTAAAAGGTGTTCAAAAGTTCTTCCAGAGAAATTTTTTTTATTTTTAGATTTGTTTCTTTGTTTTTTGGTTTGGCTTCAGAATTCTTTATTTATTTAGAATTCTTAATAGGCTAAATAAGGAAGAATTTGAAAGGTTATTTGAAGCACTGAAGTAGTAGATTATTGGGAAATATGCCAAGTTTTAAATGTGAAAGAAAACATTAAAATGTAGTTATGATGCTCATAAAAAATTGCCACATTCATAAAAAAACCTAGAAGAAAAATTATTCTTGTCTTTACTCAACATGTTTTTTTCTTAAACAAAAAATGCCAATTCAAATAAATGGAATTATATTTTATTAGAGATTATACAATCCGTAGGCTTGCATGTTTAACTCATGGTGATGAATCAGTCCAAGGTGTGTGATTCATAATTTCCATGCAGATGGCATTCTAACTGACACGGTACTCCAAGATGGAGTTCTGTTACTAGAGTGAAGGATTCTTTTCATTTAGTGTACTTGGATACCTATATTTCTTTCACATAAGCCATATAGAAAAAGAATCCCCTGTTAAAATTAAACTTAGTCCTGATAAATTCAATTTCTTTCTTATTTTATCAGATGTATGGCTGCTGCTGTAAAAGATGCAGGTGTACAACCTGAAGAGATATCTTACATCAACGCACATGCTACTTCCACACCATTGGGAGATGCTGCTGAAAACAAAGCTATCAAACATCTCTTCAAAGACCATGCATATGCCCTTGCAGTTTCCTCAACTAAGGGAGCCACAGGACATCTGCTGGGAGCTGCAGGGGCAGTCGAGGCAGCTTTTACCACACTAGCTTGTTATTATCGAAAACTACCACCTACTTTAAACCTGGATTGTCCAGAACCAGAATTTGACCTCAATTATGTTCCACTAAAGGCACAGGAATGGAAAACTGAGAAAAGATGTATTGGACTCACCAATTCCTTTGGTTTTGGTGGTACTAATGCAACACTTTGTATTGCTGGCATGTAGCACAAATCATTTGTAATTAAATATATTGATTCTTAAATGTTATAAGTGAAGAAATAATATATATCTGTATATCTATCTGTCAATACCCAGATGCCTTTTATGTATGTCAGGGTTTCTCAACCTTGGCACTATGATATTTTGGGTAGGATAATTCTTTTTTGGGGAAACGGAGATTGTCCTGTGCATTGTAGAATGTTTAACAGCATCCTGGTCTCTTCGTACTAGATTCTAATAGCACCTCCTTGCCCAGTTTGACAAGCAAAAATGTTTCTAGACATTACCAAATGTTTTCTGGGGACAAAATAATACCCGCACGAGAACCACTTATCTGTGTTTTCCTAATACTCCAAGTCAAACAACTTTCTATGACCTTTCACCTACTCCTGTCCCTTTCATGGACATTTAGTGAGTAGCTACTGTGTGCTATACAGGGTTGCTAATGTGCAACTCCAGGTGTACCATTCATATACAACATGCAGGAAGAAACACAATATAACTGGGAGTTTGCATCATTGATCAATATTCTTTGAGTACTCTGTCAGATGGTAACGGTTCATGTACCCTTCACCTATCTATCTCTCTTTTCTATGTATTATCCTTACTGTAATTCAGTAAATTAATGACATTGCCCTAAATTCCCAGGCCATTAGTTCTCTGAAAGAAGAAAGTGAAATTGGTTTGGCATTACTTCTTATTCTTCTTGTATTTGCACTGGCACATAGTGATTAGTGGATACAAAAGTCTTTGGGAAGTAGAGCAGAAATTGTTGGTGACTCAGGCCACATCCCCTCAGCCCTCTTCTAACTTCATTGCAGCTTTGGTAGTTTCTTATGTTCTTCCAACATACCACCACAATAGCTGGTGGTGCCTCTCTTTTTCTGCCTTGGGACTCTATCTAAAGCCAATGGATCTAGCTCATCTGTAGCAGGCTGCAAGTGTTGGGAGGGGGAGGAGGACGCGTTCTCCAGAGGCGATGCTCAACCAGTAAGGGATGGCAGTTGGTGCATAAGTGCCTCAGCCTCCTTTCACAGAGATATCTAAGGTTCTACATGGTTCCTGGGGATCCCCAGTGAGATGGAGCTTCAGTTGCCCACAGCATTAACTTACATTCCCTTTACTGGCTCTTTTTTTCCTTCCCTGTCCCCTCCCTATACTTCCTGGTTTTTAATTGTGTTCTCAGGAATCACCTCCCAAACAAACCACCTTTTCTCAGGCTTTGCTTTCTGGGTGACTCTCAAACTAAGACAGGAAGTTTATGTATCAACAGGATAGGGTGAATAAGGGGATAAACAGGATCTTCAGAAATGAGTAGGGTTTCTCATAGTTTAATGGATGTTAAGGCAGTAAGGATAATGCCACTTAAGGTTAAGCCACTTAAGGTTTGGGATGGCTTTGTAATGTGTCAATTTGGCTGGGCTGAACTACATTTCCCAGCATTCCCTTTGCTGAATAGTCTCGGTTAAGGTGGTCCATAGATTATTTTGGGAGATTTAGAGGATGGCAGTGAATCAGTGGCCATTTTATAGCTCTTACATTTCACTTACCTGCTGGCTTCCCTTGGTGTGAGGCAGTGGCTGAGCCTGCAAGTGCATCACCTTCCTTGGAAACCTCCTTGAGCTCTGGCTCCTGGACCAGGTAGCTCCATGTGTTTAGCTCCATGATAATGAAAGGCTCCAGCTTCTGTCCTATACCATCAAAGTCAGAGGCAGTAAGAACTGACAGGTTTCAGTTCATTCTTGTATTTGTGGGTTCCAGCTTGTTATAGGAACTTTACATCCATCTTCTCTTCCCAACTGCCTGCCCTGTGGACTTCAAACTCCAGCATCAGAAGATAACAGGTGAACATAACAGCATACAGATACTGTTTAACCAGTTCTCACAATTGTGGAAAGCCAAATACCTATAACAAGTATCTATATCTGTTTTAGTGGTTCTGTTTCTCTGATTCAACCCTGACTGATACAGGGGAAGAATGGGAGTTATTTGGAGCGATATAATCGTATTTACTTTTAAAAACATCACTGACTTCAGAGTGAAAAACACATTGGAGGGAACCTTGATTCCCTTAAGGGAAAACAGTGAAAAGGGTGTTGTAAAATCCAGGTAAGGAAAGATTGTGGCCTGGACAAAGCAGAATATTTTGACCCAAGTTTCTTGCAAGTTGAAAAGTTTAGTGTTTTTTTTTTTTTTTAATCAACTTTGCTAGGGCATAATTGATATACAATAAAATGCACCATTTTTAAGTGTATAGTTCAATGAATTCTGATAAAGGTATGCACATACACAAGTAATCACCACCTCAGTCAAAATAAAGAACATTTCTATCACCCCCAAAATTCCTTTGTGCCTCTTTGTGGTCAGTTCCTCCAGCTCCAATCACTGAAGAGCTTTCTGTCACTCTAGATAAGATTTACCTTTTCTAGAATTTTATGTAAATGGAGTCATAGAGAATATACTTTTTTGCTCCTGGCTTCTTTAATAATGTTTTTGAGGTTTTATCAGTAACTCATTCCTCTTTTATTGCTGATTTTTTTTTTTTTTTTTTTTTTGAGGCTGTCTCTGTTGCCTGGGCTAGAGTGTAGTGGCATCACCATAGCTCACTGCAACCTCAAACTCCTGGGTTCGAGCAGTCTTCCTGCCTCAGCTCCCGAATATCTGGGACTACAGGTGTGCACCACCACACCTGGCTAATTTTTCTGTTTTTGTAGAGACAGAGACAGTCTTGCTTTTGCTCAGGCTGGTCTCCAACTCCTCACCTCAAGTGATCCTCCTGCCTCAGCCTCCAAGAATACTAGAATTACAGGTATGAGCCATTGTGCCCAGCCTGAATTTTTAAAATTCTTTAATCAATATAGATACCCTTGACTTTTACTCTGTTCCTAATCTCTACTTAGCTTATTTTTTACTTTGTCTCACTGTTATTTTTTAAATGAATATGTATTGCCTTTTGAACAGAAGAAAGTCAAGGATTTTTTTAAAAATCTGTAGAACAAAAACATCTAAAGCAAAGAATTTTTGTTGAAATTCACGAACGTAAAAGGAGTTTAACAAAGGGTACACACACATATCACGCGTTTACATATGTTACTGAGATTATCAAAAGTACTGCTAGATATTTGAGAATTCCCTGTAGCTAGTGCCCTGAGTATATGACTAGTTTTGGACCCAAATATTCCCCCCTCATCCCCAGGGTATTTACATTTAAGGAAGAAAGAGAACTTAATAAAAATAATAATAGCTAGCTCTTATGTTAGTTCAGGCGCTCTGAGAAGCAGATACCCAAACAGGATTTTCTGTGTGAGGTATTTATTGGAGAAACACCTGTGGAGGATAAAGGAGAGAGAGAGAAGAAGGGAGAACCTTCGGACTGTGATGAAAGTCTGACACCTGTGAAGGTGAGGGGACACAGGAATGAAAGAGGATTGAGCAGGAAAGGTCTCAGCTCAAGTGACATTCTAAGAAAGTTTTGGTCAGTCTAACAGGGAGTTCATGATCCAAAAATCTCATAAAGGAGTTCCACATCTCTCAGGAATGGGCCTGCCATTAATACCCTCACCGTGTCTGGTTATTGGCTGGGAGCTGCCTGGGCACAGCGGATCTGGACTGTGCATTTTCCATGGCTATTGTAATCCATCTCTTGCGCCACAGAGATCCGTTTCTCTAAGCAGGTTCATGGGCCAGCTCCTCCATGGTTCCCATGGGCCTCTCTTTCTGAGGAAACGTTTATTTTCTTTTTGTTTTTTAAAATTAATATAGATTTATGGAGTACCTGTGCAGATTTGTTACATGGATTTATTGTGTAGTAGTGAAATCGGCTTTTTGTGTAACCCTCTGAGGGAAAATTTGGAAGAGGGAAATTAGTAGGACAAACTATAGCCTCTGATGCTGCCGTTGGTCTCAGGTCCACAACTGGTACTCATCCTCTCCCTAATCCACTATTCATTCTAAATTCCCCTCACCCTCACCTATCATTTTGGCAGGCTTGGTGGCTCTTCCCTGGTAGTGTGACCCAAACCTTCATTTCTGAGGAATGTAAGCCTTTGATGATCATACCAGACCCTTTTCAGGCAGCAATTGCTGCATGTATCATAGAGCACTGGAATCAGGAGGCAAGGGGATACTAGGAGGTCCCCAAGCAGACCACATAGATGCCACGTGCATTCTCCCTGTCCTAATTGTGTGAACACAGCCCTAACTTCTCCAGCTGATTAAGGTCAAATAGCACAGCCAGGTCCTAGTGGCGTCTACAGCCTTGTTGAATGTGATACCTGCTGTGTCCCCTGGGAAGGGTATGTGCCCTTTGGAGACCATGACTTGCAACACTGCAGAGCCCAGAGTTGCAAAGATGCGAAGCCCAAAATTCCTTATTGTGATTGGATCACTGGAAATGATGCTAAGTGGGGCCACTCCTGTTTTCCAGCTCCCTTGGTTCCTGAACTTATGTGTGTTTATTAGAGACTTAGCCCCATACAAAGGCCTTTGATTTAAGTATATGCTGCATCCTGAGGATGGCACCACGTCCAGTCAGAATGTTGCCTCTGAGCTGTGATTCAGGTGTGCCTATGGAAGACTGTCCCAGCTTTGTTGAACCTGGCTGCTTCTGGATGATGTGATATGTGATACAACCCATCGATCCTCAGCTATAGGCCTACTCCCATGGGCCTGTAGACCTTTGCTATGCAGTAGGTCCTCCTGCTCAGATGCTGTGTTGCAAGAGATCCCATGCCTGTGGATCATGTATTCCACAAGGCTGCAGATAGTGATGCTAGCTGAGGCTGTGGGCAGGAAAGGCAAACCCCACACCTGACATAGCTATCAATGCTGGTGAGGATGAACCACAGGTACTTCCTTTTGAGGTAGATTGGACATTCAGAGGCAGCAGTACCTAGACTGAACTTGGTAAACGGAGTCAGCAGTAGCTAGATCTCTCTTGGTAAGTCGAAGTCCATATTGTTGAGTCCATATCTAGCCTCCATTTCTGCCACTGTGGCCACTTCATTCATGTGCCTTTCCTGCAAGTTCTGGGGTAGCCAGTGACAAAGGCTGGCTAATGTCAATTGGCAGTCATTTTGTCTACTTGATTGTTTAGTTCCTCTACTGTGATGGGTACTTTCTGGCAGATACAAAGTGTGACATACAAGTCTTTACCCTTCATAACGTTCTTATATGTCCATCCGCAGGCCTCTATCGAGATGTTCTTCTGCTCTTCCAGTTCTTTTCCTTCTAGACTCCTGACTGAAGGCCAGGCCTTTGGACATTGCCCAGGAGTTTTTATATATTCTTACTTCTTGGGCCACTTCTGCTGCACACAGAGTGAGTGACCAGAGGTAGCGCTGCCCATTGGGAAGATTTTCCCTCCCGAACATCTTTCAAGTCCACCCCTGAATATGGCTGTAATGCAGCCGCTGTCTGTTTTTGACTTGAACTACTGCAAGACATAGTTAGGGGACAGAATCAGCAGGATTTGGTAATTGGTGACCTTCATCTTCCTCTCCAAATTCCTTGCTTCTTTATAAATCTTCCCTATTTTCTATCCTCCCTGGAATATAAATGATACCAGAGCAGGAATTTTTGCTACTTCTTTCACTGCTGTAGTTCCTATTACCTAGAACAGTACCTGGCATAAAGTTGGTCTGAATGAACATTTGTTGAATGAACGATGAATGAATCTTAGTAAATTGCTCCACCAGCCACTTTGTTGCTCAGATCACAAAACTGGTAAGAGTCACCTTGATTTCTCCCTTTCCTCCTTCCCATTCCTAATCCTCCAGCAATTCCAGCCAATTGTATTTTCAAGAGATACCATGAGTACTCACTGCTTTTCATTTATACCACTATTATCATTTTTCCCTGAACTGCAAGGGCCAACTTCTTGGTCTTTCAGCTTCCAATCCCTACTGCTTCCCAAACACTATTCATTCTTGTCATACAAATTGATCTTTGTACAATAGAAATCAAATAATGTCATTTTCCTGCTGAAAACCTGCTAATGGCTTCCCATTTGACTTAGGATGAAATTCAAACATTTTACCAAGGCCTGTGAGACCCCACGTGATCTAGACATGATCTCCCTCTGTAATCTCATCTTATACTGCTTGCATTCAAGCCATGCTGCTGTTTTTTTTTTTGTGTGTGTTTGTTTTGTTTTGTTTTTTCCTATTCCTCAATAACCAAGTTCATTCTGCTCCTGACCCGGAACACTATTTTTTATTTATGTGAAATTGGCTGCTGCTTGTTATTCGAGTTTCAGCACAAATGTGTCTTTTTGAGAGAGACCTTTGCTAGCCACCCAATCTAAAGTAGCCCCATTTATTCTTTTCCAATCTCTTTCCATCCCAGAGTCCTGTTTTGTTTCTTCATATCTGTTACACCAACAGAAATTATCTTTTTAAAAAATATTTATTTTTTAGGCTTTTTTATTCCTTTGTTAGAATATAAGCTTCATGGGAGGGATTTTATGAACAAAAATAGTATTGCGAACAAATAGTATTCCCAGAACCAAGCAAAGTGTGTGGCATATACACATGTACACACATACATGTACACACACAAACACACATACCAACTCAAACAAAAAAATTTAGTCCCAACAGTGACTGAAAATATCTCTGTTACAGGAAAGACAGCACAGAGAGGTTCATTCATGGTCTTAGGACAATGAGAGCGCTATTGTTTCTTTCAAGAGCAAGTACAGAGGATGGATCTTCCAGCCATAATTAGCAGAGGCAGTAATGCTTATTCTCTGTTACTTGAGTAATGCTTATTCTCTGTTATTAGTTACTTGAGACTCAGCTTTGATCTTTGGTACCAAAGAGGGAAGGGTGATGGTATCTTGGTAATTTCTTTAGAATTTGCTTAGCACAAGCAACATATCTTTAATTATAAGAGACTAAATGTGTTATCTTGAACAAAAATGCCTCTAACTCAGGATTCAGCCAGTTTTTTCTGTAAAGGTCCAGACAGTAAATATTTTTGTTTTTGTGGGCCATATGGTCTCGGTTACAACTTCCCAACTCTGCCGTTGTAGTGCAAAAGCAGCCATAGAAAATACATAAACAAATTGGCATGGCAGGATTTGGCTGGCAGAGGGCCAGATTTGGCCAGTGGGCTGTAGTTTTATGACTCTTGTTCTAACTCTGCAAGGAAGCACATTCTCTGAAATGTTTAGCCAGCTAATTTTTCTATGTCAGTGGAGTACAGAAATTTTGCAGTGTAATATTAGCTAAATTTCAGTACCGTAATAATAATACCACCACCACCAACACAGATGGTTAGTGCTTATGTAGTACTTGTGTGCCAGGTATTGTTTCAAGTACCTTTCTTAATATCATCTCATTTAATCCCCACAACAGCTATGTAACTTTGATAATCCTGTTGTCCCCATTTTATAGATAAGAAATCCGAAGTTTAGTGAGGTTAAAAAGCTGGTCCAGAGTTACACAGCCACAAAGTGACAAAACAGGGACTGAAAAGTGTTTTCTGACTCCAAAGAACAGGCTCTTAACCTCATGAATATACTACCTTCCCAAAGAGAATGCATAGACTCTTCCTACCAAGGGAAATCTTACAGGGAGAGGCAGAGCTAAGTCTTTTGGACCCTGTTCTGAGTTGGGAGAAGGAATGATGAAAAATTGATTGAACAAATCCTTTTGTTTGTTTGGAAAAGAAGAAAGATGTTGCCTGTTTTGTTATTGAGGGTACTGACAAATTAAATATGAATGTATAAAGTCTGATAATCAAACCCCAACCTAAAAATTAGAATGATCCCTCTGTAGCTATAAATATTCTACTGTTTTCAGGTTTAATATACGTGCATCTTTATTTTTTTTTTTAAATCAATACTTTAAGGGAAGAACTCATTAATTTATAGGTAAAAACACTGATGGTAAACTTATATACATAAAATATCATAAGTATTTAATATATATTATTTATACCATAGGTAAAAATACAGATGACATATAATATATGCTCATTAAGTACAGCAGGTACTAGTCAGCCCTTTCTCCACACCCCTCACCACTTGCTAATGACATTTTACAACTTCACAGTGAACTGAAATATATGTTGCCATTTTGGTCTGGTCTAACTCCAGCAAACAGCATATGAGAACTTTCTTTATCCTTTCACTGCTTAATTCCACCATGGCCAAGTTCTGTTAAGGATGGTCTCATGGTAAATAACCTACCAGAACATCTCCTTGCTTTTCCAGAGTGGCACGGTGAGAGAAATGGGAGATTTGGACTAAATAGGCCTGGATCTAAATCATTATCACTAAGCCTCAGTTTTCTCATCTGTAAAATGGAATCAATAATACTACCTGTCCAACAATGATTTTGAGACTCAAATACGGTTGCTTAATGTACTAAGTATAATCCTCTGTACAAAGAGTGGTTATTATATTAAAAGAGGAATGTGGTTTTTTTCATATTAATGAATTTTCCAAGAGCTTG